>CCAG010002122.1:0-93342 GCA_001077435.1 Glossina morsitans morsitans
GGCGACCACCGAGATCTACACTCTTTCCCTACACGACGCTCTTCCGATCTGGGCTTTATAGGCGTGTTCCTTGAAAAGTTTAGGTCAAATCCAAATTCTTTTACAAATTTTTAAGCGATGTCTTCATTTTCGCTAACGTAAGGATTTTGCCCACAAATATTACAAAGTTATGCAAACAGACAGATGGACAGACGAACAGAGAGACATGTTTAGGTACATTCAAGGGTTGTAACCAGCCAAGAATTTGTATATTTTATGGGGTTTTTCAAGCTTGTCTCCGCGCGTTATTGAAAAAATAATTAAATTTTGATACATTATAATATCGGATAGGCGTGGTCTTTTCTTCCCCTTTTTGTGCGCAGAATCGCTATAGAATATGCGTTCAAATTTTTGTACATTTATTTGCTATAGTTTATGAGTAGTGAGCACAAAACCAATTTTTCATTCCCATTGAAAAACAGGGGAGCTCCCAGTTTACGTGGTACTGTGGGGGTATCCTTCGACCGATTTGGCCCATTTGCAATATCAACCTGCGCGCAGGTATTATCTATGTTTTTGCCAAATTTGAAGACGATAGCTTCATTTTTGCGGTAAATATTACACAGAGAATTATCTATGATTTCGCCAAATTTGAAGACGATAGCTTCATTTTTGCGGTAAATATTACACAGAGGGACAGACACAGAGATGGACAGAAGGACAGAAAGACATGCTTAAATCGTTTTAGAATTTTTAGCTGATCAAGAATATATATAGTTAGTGGGATCTCTGATGCTTCCTTCTGGCCGTTACAAATGTTTTGACAAATTGAATAAACTCTTCATCCATCGATGATGGGTATAAAAATTAATAAAATCATAATGTAGAAGAAAGGAATGTATAAGGAAATGGTGATGACGCATACTCTACTGCCTGAGGAGCAACCGGGCGGGTGTGGACACATGTATTGCACTTCGACCCACTCGCAACTTCTGCTCATTATGGTGAGAAAAAAAAAACGAGTGAGGATGGATGTACTTGCTGTACTTGCATTAAGCAACGGAATAGTAAGCATCGTAGTGCGACTCAAATTTCACTTTAGCCCACATATTTTTATTTAATTAAGATAAGTAATATGATGATAATGCCGTAAATGTAAAAAAAAAATGTTATTAAAAAATGGAGCAAATAGAAGAAGAAGAGTTATTAACACATTATTTTAAAATAATAATTAATATATTATTGCCTTAATGGGGAAATCGAACCACCACTTGTGGTAGAGGTTATCTTGAGTTTTTGTATCAGCTGACCTGCCTGTCCATCGTACGGCTATCCATTTATTCTGGTGTCCAATATACTGGACGCAATTTTTGAAATATTTTGGTCAAATTTGGTGCACCGATATGTTTTGACCTAAGGGTGAACTCTAAAGAAAATGGACTGAATCGAAATTGACCCCAAGACAAGTAAAAAGATTATAGTTGGCCACGGCACACCTTTCAATATCTTGTACAATCGTACAGTTATTCATATAACAGTTTTTCAAAATAAAGCATTATATGGAAATTGATCAAAAACGTGGTACGATCCGAACCATTTTCAATAGCTTTCATCCTTGGGGACAAGGTGTCGGTAGTACCAAACTTGATTCAAAATTGGTCTAAAAATTTGCGATCTGTAGATTGAATCCAACCATTCAAAACGGACAGGTAAGCTTAACACGATGAAGAGAGCGATTCTAAATCGGTCGATATAATAAAAGGTGAGTCAAGTCTCAATTTCTTCTGGGTGTTGTAGTAGGAGTAGGAGTAATGAGGCAACTTCCATTTTATCTTATGATATGATAAAAATGTCTAACTTACAATAAATTAAACTTGCCAAATTTCGACCATGTATGGCTATTTTTGCATTCTAATAATCACAAGGCTCTCTTGAGAAGCTTACAGCTTTGTATGACAAAGAGATCGAATTTTATAGCGAAAGAGATCGATATTTTATAGCGAAAGTTGCTTTGTAAGAGTTATTTGATATAAAACGTAACTGTATCGAATTTGGATGAAGTAGGTCTAGGTGTTTTTTTCATCGCACCATATATACACTTCTCATGAAAGGTAAGTCCTTAATTGGCCGGCAAAGTTTAGCCTTGTTAGTAGTAGTTAGCTTTGTATGACAAAGAGATCGAATCTTTGATATTTTATAACGAAAATTGATTCCGTAAAAGTTGTTTGATATAAAACTTATCTGGATCGAATTTGTAGGTCAAGTAGGTGTATTTTTTGTTTTGATCGTACCATATATACGCTTCTCATGAAAGGTGAGCCCTCAATTGGCCGACAAAGTTTAGCTTGCAGTTAGCTTTGTATGACAAAGAGATCGAATTTTTGATATTTTATAACGAAAATTGGTTCGTAAAAGTTATTTGATATAAAACGTAACTGTATCGAATTTGGATGAAGTAGGTCTAGGTGTTTTTTTGAAGTCCTTAATTGGCCGACAAAGTTTAGCGTGTAGTTAGCTTTGTATGGCAAAGAGATCGAATTTTTGATATGTTATAACGAAAATTGGTTCGTAAAAGTTATTTGATATAAAACTTATCTGGATCGAATTTGTAGGTCAAGTAGCTCTATTTTTTTTTTTTTTGATCGTGCCATACATACGCTTCTCAAGAAAGGTAAGCCTTCAACTGGCCGATAAAGTTTAGTTTGTAATTTCTTTATCCTGCAAACGTGTGGATAACGTCAAGTAACGTTTTGGCCACCCTAATACATGATACTTTTCATGGAAATTATGCCTCTATATTAAAATATTGTATACTCTTCGATGTATTATCATAAAAATAAATGGATCAGGCGAAGTGGTGTGGTATGTTCAATGGTCTTTCTTACCTCACTATAATGCTGTTATATGTTTATCCAAAGGGCATTCTTCATCAATTATTGGAAAGGAAACTTAATGAGATTTTATGCATATAAGTAATTTGCAAACATATTTTACTATCCTGGAAACTGATGTTGGACTCCATGAAATCAGATAGTTACGGTCCGTGAACCAAAAGTTGTAATACTGAAAGAAACTATAGCCGAATTAATAAATGAGAAAAACTTAATTTAAAAATTAAGTGAGAATGTTAAAGTTAGGCAAAGGTCGACTATTAGATAACCTACATGACGTCGCCTAACGCAGTTTTAGCAAAAGCGTACTTTTTATGAAAGCCACCATATTGGAGGACACCCAAGACTTCACGTGACGCAATCCAGACTTAGACAAGTGAGTTTATTTCCCAAAAATTTTATTGTTTCCGCTGTGAGTTATAAAAAAACTCGAAATTCGACCTTCTCTCCATATAAGAACTAGCTTCTCATGATAACCACTCCATATGTATGGGTTTAAAAAATCTAGGTCGTTCGAATTTCTTAGCGTTAAGTTTTTTGCTAAATTGCTCCTATGGACTAATTTTCATCATTATTCCTTTTTCTGAAGCGGTTTATTGTTCATGAGAAATTTCACGTGTTGCGGAATCAGACAAATAGACCCATGTGGTTTAAATTTGGTTCACTCAAATTTTCTTGTCAAATTACTATCGCGAATGACTTTTACGAATTATCAGGACGGCTGATGTTGAAAGCGGTATGGATGAGGCCATTTTTTCGCCCTCCTCCCATAAAGCGGCTTATTTTCAAAAGCCTTTACATCAATAACTGTAAGTTGGTGTAGGGCATTTAATGGTGAGCTACTCCCCACTCTTGTATTTTTACTTGTCCGTACTATTGAATGAGAAATCTTTCGATCTTAAATTATATAAAAAAATCTGTGGATGGAAATTGTCAAAGATCTTCTAAATCGGTTGACTAAGAACTCATTGATGTACAATTTGCTCTGATAGAAATTAACTTTTTTTAAGCCAAAAAGCTCTTCCAGCTTAATTTTAGAAGCGTGGTATCGATCTCATAGAGCCTAAGCTAGACCTATTTCCATTCATGTATGATCGGAGCTTAAATTTTCACGACGAAGAAATGAATGCATAAAAGAAATCGAAACAATTTATAGAAGGGTTAGGTAAGTCGAAGCAATCGCGTTATAAAAAGTGATGAAGAAATAATTTCCTTTTTTCCTCAATCATTCCGTAAAGCTTTTGCACAGATTTGTGTGTTAAAGTACATAAGTAAACGTATTACATGTTATTTTGTTTTTCAGCCAAAAACAAAACAAAAAAAAAACCATATCAATATCGTCCATCTGTCATGTGCACAATTCGATTCTTGGAAATTGAAGTGGAAAAGCCGCCAGTTGCGCAAAAGATATGCCAACGTTTATGCGTTAATGCAAATGATGCGGACACGTATTTGTGGTCGCAAAGCCTCGAACCACATATTTTAATTGTTTGCTGATTGCATTTCCTGTTCATAAGTTGTACAAATAATCGGTATGGCTACGTCTTCCTTACAGTTTCATATATAACTCGAAATTGGTGAAAATCAGATGAAATACCTGAACATGCATCACATCTTTCTGAGCTTAATGATCTTAATATTTTTGTAGATGGTGAGGGACAAATTATTATCATTATATATATATATATATATTTTTATTTTTTTTGAAATTTAAATAGCTGTCAGGCTTGGATTGGTACTGTCAGATTTAATTACGTTGACGATAAAATAAATAGTCTTCGTTGCGAGAAGAAAACTCCTTAAAGATTATCTTCTTCTTATTTAAAAAATAAATAAAAACATAAAAACTTCGCCTTTAATAATTGCAACTAAATAATTTTTATACCCATTAGCGCAGGATGAGGGGTATATTCATTTATTTATTTATTTATTTATTTATTTATTTATTTATTTAATTATTATTCTACTTAAGTGAGACAAATGACAGTCGAGTTCAATTGACTTTTAAAGTAAATCTTAAATTAATTAATATTAATTAATTATTAAAGTAAATCTTAAATTAATTAACATTAATATTAAAACTTAGTATAAGTATAATAAAACAAATAAGAAGAAAAAAAAAAAAGCATGTACACAACTAGCACAGGGCCACACCCACAACCGGTACAGGATCAAATTACAAATGAAGAAGCATAAGCTTGGCAACCGATAACAGTTAACAACAATTAATTTTCGAATCATAATTACTTTCCCTGACTGCATTGACAGTGTCTTCTTATTAGCTCTAAGATTCAATATGAAGTAAATAGATGTGGGCCTTCATATTTCCATATTTGAGGACTAGCCAATCTATTGGTTTTTGCTAGTTTTTTCAACCTCAACCCAACAGCAAGTTAACGTAAAATATGAGATCAAGTTTGGTGTTCTGGATGAAAATATAACGTAGCAATGGTGATTTGTAAAGAAGGACAGAGAGACAAACTTGGTTAAATTGTTTCCACTATTCCACTATATTGATCAAAAGCATAGTTGCATAGTTTATAAAATCGATCTAATTAATCCAATATATCATCTGTGTTGGTTATAAAGACGCTTCATAATCGAATTAATTTTCTTCAAATATTATCCTTCATATTGTGAAAGCTTTTCATAGTTCATTCTATATTATAAAATCTATATAACGTTATATGCATAATATGTTTTCATTATATTTAAATATATTTTGCTAAGCAAATTATATCATCGCATGTAGTAGGTGCATGCACATACATGAATGCTTTTATATTTGGAAACTTAGATCCAATAAAACTTGAATTTACTTGAGTTAAGGTATTGTTGACATAAACGCATTACTTGGGTTTGCGAAAATATTATATTTTCTGAAATTTTCATTTACTTAGATGGGTTTATTTAGATTTACATATAAATATATATGTACACAAGACCATCATGTAATCATACATTAATGAAATTAAATTTCGATGTTTATTGATGTAACTAAGAAAAGTAATTTACCAAAATATTTTATTTTCACCCAACAAGTTTGCACCTTTCACAGGCTCTGTATGTGCAATATATATGTATGCATAGAGAGAAAGAGAGACACAGTGACAGATTGATATGGAGAGAATGGAAAAGAGGTATAATAGGCAGGCAGAGGGATAGAGAAATTGAAAAGAGCTGCCAAAGGAGCTAGTGAGTGAGGGGGGGGGGGAGGGGGGGGTTGATATTAAACCCATTACCTCCAACAGGTGAAAGTAGTTTAGCTCACTTTATATTGAACGTAATAGTCATTTGAGATTTGACACATTTTCTGTGAGGCCTGCTACTACCCAGAAATCACATGGGTCTGTCAATAGTGTTGCCATATACGTGTCACATCGGAATCTTATTGATTGGTGTGATAAATACACGTAAATTGTTCAACTTCCTAGGACGGCTATATAAGATTTGCTAAAGATTTGTGGCATAAAGCAAAACGCGGAAAAGAGAAGAAAATATGTATCTTTTCGATGGTCGGGCATAGCCATGTCTATTTCACTATACTTGCTTTCTCTTTGTTGAACATACCATGACGGCCTCAAGGCTTTACAGAGACAAACAAAGTGTCAGTCTCATCAGGTTAAGATCGTAAATCAGACAAATTATCGAAAAGTAATATATTAGGTAAGTAAATAGTCTCTTCAATTGCCTATGGGGCTTTGAAAAATTACGTAAACATATTGTTTAGCCTATGTACAATGTGTACGACACGTTATGCAGTACGTGCCGAGCAAGTTCATTTTATTGCTTTAAACTTTTTCTGAAGGGATTACTGTAAGAAATATTATACGAAGCCGAGTTCAAGAAATAGATCATTGTGGTTCAAATTTGGTTCACTTAATTTTTATGTTAAACTATCACTTGCGGCATCAAACGTTAACAATTAGGCCCTTTTGGTATATAAGGGCTTACATTTCCTAAGAATCCTCATAGGCAGTGATATTCAAAAAATAGACCTACTTGGTCCAAATACTGTAATGTTGATTTCTCTGTCAATTTGCTTTGATGAACCAGTTTTCGCAAAGAAAGATTGAAAATTAAATCTTTTTACCGTATAAAGATTCAGTTTCCGTGTGACCGGTTATATGGGAGGAGTTTGAAAAAATTGCCCCTGCCGAACCAAAATTTTTATACCAAAATTAGAATGTCGAAATTGTATTACTCGGCGACTTTTGTCAAGAAATTTTGAAAATTACAATATTTTCTTTCTCTAATGTGGGGAGTGGTCGAAAAAAAGGATGCATCCGAACGATTTTTAATAGCATTCGTTCTAGGGTGAAAGCACGTCAACGCGATAAATTTCATGTCAATATGTCAAAAATTTCGACTTTTATCTTGAACACAAGACACATGGACAGATGTCAGACGGACAGACAAAATTACATGCATTTAGAAAGTGATACTGATTCGATCGGTATAATGAAAGCTCTGAAGTTCTTCTGGGTATTATCATACATCCGCACAAACTTAGTAGTAGACTGTGTGTGTAGGTGTATAGGGTATAATAAGAAACCAAGAAATGAGAAAAATAGAGTAAACTACTGAAATTTATAGAGTAAACTACTGAAACTTTTTAAAGTTTTATTTTTAAGTAAAGTGTTGTAGCAAAAAGTGCTCCACATTTTGCTTTGTAATGCAATTTCCTTCGACCGATTTTTGGTTTAATGTATACATATTACATATACTCATATTACATAATTTACTTTTATTTGATTTGTACTTTTTATATGAACTTGCACAGCCGCCTTTATTGTAAAAATACCCCCAAAAACTCTCTCTCCTATTTTTCGAATCTCCACTCTTAAAATTAATTGATATATGTCGGGACGGCGCGTACGCCATTCCCGGCTATCAAAAATTACACGCACGAGTTATTCGCATTAGGAATAATCGCGGAGGTCAACTCAACCGATAGTGCAATGGCCAAGCCTCACTCCGGGGGAACCGCCTTCGTGATCACGGTAACCCCTACGCCAGGTAAGTATGCTTTCATCAGCTTTGCAACTATTACTTGTATCTGAAAATTTATAAACTAAACAAGAATTTTTTTTTGAAAAAAAATGCACAACGAACAGTTGAATGAAACAGGGGTAGGGGAGTTTGCTGCGATTAAACGACTTACAAAAAGGGATGAGAAAGAAAATAAAATTTGGTTTTCTTTTTACAGTGCACAGTTACTTAGATATAGACACAACACACGCAACTTTCGGTTGTTCATCTGCTGAATTACTGAAGAAAAAGAAAAATTAAAGGGATGATGTTGTTGGAAATCATGTATGTCTTTAGTTTATACAACTGTATAGAAGAGATTGCCAAATCGTTTGGTATATATATTATTTGATATATATATATATGATATACGTAACACGATATGCAATCGAGACATTGAGTGGATAGATTTTCACGTTATAACGCGCACATTAGCTGGCGGTGGATGTTAAGAACTTCGGTCTAACCTACGCCATTTGTAGTACATGACATCCAAAATGGCATAAAGGAGATAAATCCAACTTTTATTATAATGATTGATTCAGCATCACTTTCAGAATCGATCTAAGCTTGTATGTCCATCTGTCCGTCTTGGTTTCTTGTGTTTATCCTACAGGGCGTAATGTTTTAGATATTTTGATTAAATTTGGTAAACTGCCGTGTTTTGGTCCAACGATGAAAGCTATTGAAAATTTTTCAAATCGGACCACATTATTGACCATTTCTCATATAATACTTTATTGTGAAAACTCGTTACATGAACAGTGTGTGTAAGCGCAGTTGTGCAGGGTACTTATTGGTGAACCTTGTCGCACTCTACTCGTTTCACAAAAAATAGTCTTTGCGGAAGAGTAAAATGAGTGCGTCGGAATACTTACACTACGCTTTATAAAGTAAACTATAGGGAAATGCTTAAGCATGTATGTGTACGTGAAATAATAAATGTACAAGTTTGCTTCTGGCGTTTTTTAAAAATGGTGTAACGGTATGTGGTTGTGGAAATAAAAAGATATAGACGTCAAACAATAAGCTTTGGTATTTGTTAACACAACCCTAACGAAACATTAGTCGATTTGTTCCCGTATCGTAAGGTTTTTCTCGATTGAAACTCTCTCATACTTACGAGTCAAATTCTTGTCATTTGCAGGAAGCTTTACTTCTTGCGTTTAATTCGAAAGACAGTGCTACTAAACTTTTACAAATTGTGATATTCATACCACAAGTAACTGTGTTGCAGACGAAGTGAACCATTAGCAAGGTTAATAGAGTTGAATATCTGAGGTGGCACTATCTGGAGGGGGCAGTCATTTGAGCTTGATGCATTTGGTGATTTGTTCTAATTCTCTTTAGGGACTGCTACCAAGAATAGCTAGCGAAAAATCGGCGCAATGTACCATAAATGATGATATCGTGAGTTATCAGCAACACGAATTTCGGCTACGTATGAGAAAAGTCACGTAGGAAATCTTAGGCGTACTAATCTGGAATGTACTGCCCTTTCCGCATTTATCGGCAGACATTATGCCTACTTATTAACACTGACTCATTGTCTGGGGAGCGAAACTATGGGGTTCCTTGGTTTTACCCATAGATGTGCCGAAACCTTCACCTCTTCGTGGTGCTCCCTATAAAACATTTTCTGCTGCTTTATGGCTCCTTTTTCTTCTCGTTTTGTGAGTCGCACAGTCAATGGCGAAGAAAGGTTTAAGGCTTACTATCTATAACCTAGCAATCGGTTTTTCTCATTGGAAGCGGAAGGGGCCTAGTCGGAAGGGGCTTTCTTTTGTAAAGAAGCATTTCTTTCCCTATTTGGTTTCCTTGGTGGAGGTCATCATCATGATGGCCAGCAATATCAAGTGGGCTGGGGCACAGCTGGTTGTGTGTGTTGTGCGACGATAATCTTGGAAGCATTATTTTCCTTGAGAAAGGATAGTTTGGCTTGGCCGTCCGGGACGTGTGGATAGTTCAAAGGCAAGTGCTAAAAGCGGACGAATGTCTTCTTGCCTGACTGCTGGGTACGGCCCTTCGGGGAGTATCCGTAGTAGCTGTGGTTACCCCATAGTTTCGCGGGAGTTATTTAAGAGGTGCTTAGATAGGCCTCGACGTAGACCACTAAACGAGAATTTGGTCTACACCCATTTTCTATTGCGGTACTTCCGCGTAGCTTCAATGGGGATTGTTTCTCTCCCTGACGGGTCCTCAATCAACTAAACTCTCGATTGCCAATGGTTGTAGGCAACCCGTTTGATTAAGGCTTCACACCAGGTGCCAGGTTAAACACTGAACAGAAATCTAACTCATTGTCTGTTCAAGTGCGGCTTATATTTTTAAGACGACACCCATGAAATGGGTTTTTGTACGGATAAGCTTACAATCGAATAAAAACATCGTTCTCGGAGTGGTGTTTTGAGTTTCGGGAATAGTCAGAAGTCAGATGAAGTTAAATTAGGTGGTCAACGAACGAATACAGTGTGAAATGGCGCATTGTCCTGATGCAGAAACGAAGAGTTGTCTTTGCACAGTTCGGGCTTCTTTCTGCGTTCAAATAATACACTTACAGTTTGACCTGGCGGAAGGAATTCATAGTGCACAATCCCACAATACTCGAAGGAAATATCACTTTGATTTTTGAATGATTTTGGTGCGGCTTTTTCGGTCTTCGCTTATCTTTTGTACGATATTCGCTCGATCGATCGGTTATTTTCGGGTCATATGAGTAGATCCAAGTCTCATCTCCCGTTATAATACGGCTTCGTGACCGATTGATAGTCAGAAATCATTTCCTCACAGATATTAACGTCACGATCTTTTTCCAAGGTATTAAGTGTTTTCACTACCAATTGAGATTTGACAGCTTTCAGGCCCCAGATACTTCTAAAATCTTGCTGACTGATCCAAGTAATCTCTTTAACTGTTAATCGACCGTTTTTCAGCATAGAATCTTTGATTTGTTGAACGTGATTTTCATTGGTAGATGTTGGTGGTCATTCGGGACGCTCTTCATCTTCAATTAGTTCTCGGCGTTCTTTGAATTGTTTATATCCCGTGTAAACGTTTCTTTCCTACAAAGTCAAAGGCTCTCTGCATTATCCTAAAAGTTTTTGCACATAAAACTTCGTTTCGCAATTAAAATTCAATGTAATTTCTTTGCTTAACAATAAATAATTTTATACCCTATGCCCCTTGTGATACAGGGTATATTAAATTAGTGCGGACGTATGTAAAATGCAGAAGGGCTTAAGATAAATCCACCTTTTAGTATATTGATCGATTCAGAGTCATAATGTGAACTGATCTAAGCATGTCTGTCCTTCTGTCCGCCTAACGTCTGTCCATGTAATTTTGTGTTCACGATACAGGTTGCAATTTTTTAAATATATTGATGCAATTTGGTCTAGCGACGTGTTTTGGCCCAAGGACGAATGCTATTAAAAATGGTTCGGATCGCCCTATTCTGAAAAGTCATTACACGGAAAAAAATGGCAATTTCCGAAATTTCTCGGCAAAAGTGGCTAACTACTAGTATTTAGGCATTTAAAATTTTTATGAAAACTTTGAACAGGCTGGAGCAATTGTGTTAGACAGTGTGGCTATTCATTGCCGTGCTACCGATTTAGAAAAACTATTTCGGATATTCCATATAGTCGCGCAATTAACTTGAATATTGTCTTTTCTTTCACGAATTTCGTATTCTGGCTAAAAGAAGGACGAAGTAGTGATTAGTGATAGACAATATTTTGAAAGCAAATATATAATCAGTTTGCACAATAAAATCTTGAGCGTCGAAAAGAACGGCAGGAGCAAAGTTTTATATCTGATATATTTCGAGTATATATTATCGGGCGCTGGCATACTCTTTTGCACACTTTATACAGTTTTCGTAAGAGTTTTCTTATTACGTTTTTTACGTTTCATTAAAGCAAACATTAACTTAATTCTTAGCGTTGCCGTCATTATATATATTCGCATCAACAAAGTGATAGATTTTCATCAAAGCCATTGCACAAACGTTTCAGTGCCAATGTCTGATGAGAATGCTGAGTGTCTTTCATGTTGTCGTTTAAAATATGTGAGGCAAACGGTGGCTTAATGCCTCATTAAGCTCAACATCTTTCTAATTGTCACTGGAAATTTCGTTATTTTCAAAGATGCTAGCAGCGTAACCGTGTTGAAAAATTCCCAGTTGGGGATGCTAGATATTGTGGAAAACAATTATTTAACATAAGAATTTAATTACATTTCCTTCAATTGTGTGCATTTTTGTTAAACCTTCTAGCGCTGACGTTCCTGATATTTCCTACCATGGTGGTGGTGTTGGTTGTCTGTATAGTTATTACTTATTTCAACGATTGTATTGTTATACTGGTGCTATAAGCTATATACGAATTATTTCTTTTTTGTTGTTTTATTGAAAGGAGAATTCTTTTAAAATTTTCTATAAAAGAGTTGCTTTATTTAAGATTGTCTTGTTCTTTTTTTGGTGCATTTTCGTATTCAAGTAGTTTTTATTATATTATATAAGAAAATCATCTTTAATGCTTATTTCCTATTAAGTAATCAGTATTTATATCCTACACCACTTGTCACACATGATATATTAAGTTTGTGCAGATGTGTGTAGCACTTCGAAGGAGTTAATATAAATCTACCTTTTATTATATCGATCAATCTAAGTCTGTCCGTCCATCTGTCCATCTGATGTTGACGATATTTTGATGAGCACTGACATGCTTTGACCCAAGCTATTGAATATATTTCGAATAGGTCCACCTTTCCGACCACTACCCATACAAAGCCTTATTTTAAACAGTCGTTATATGAAATAAAAGTCGAATATGAAACAAGTCGCTGAGTCGCTGATAAATAGTATATTGGTCATCTAAATGGGAAAAATTTATTCGGCGTGGGGCACTTTTATGAGTCCCCTATAATATAAGAGGCGCTACGAAACTTGACCTGAATCTTTATAACGTAAATATTAAATGTTAATGCGGAAAATTGGTTCTGGGGGGGGGATTTTCAAGAAACCCTTATATGCTAAAAGAGTCTAATTTTTAAAGTTTTGTAACGAAAATTTTTTCAAGATAGTAATTTGATATAAAAATTAAGTGAAAGAAATTTGAACCAAATAGTTCTATTTCTTGGACCCCACTCCATTTAAGATTTCTCATGAATGATAAGCCGTTCGGAAAAGAGCTTCAGTTTTACTATTCGATAATGAAAATTTGATCCATAATAGCAGCTGGGAAAAATATGAACAGCAGGGAATTTGGATCACATTGATCTAACTTTTTGATCCTAACATATATATATATATATATATATATATTTATATATCTAAAGGTTATCATTAAAAGCAAGTCCCAATAGGGAGTAAAAGTATAATTTGTAGTTTTCTATGATAGAAACTGAAAAAATAATAAAATTTTTGGGAAATAAATTAAATTTTGCTAAATTTAGATCATATCGTATGATGTTTTGAATATCCTCCAATACGCGGGCATTCATCAAATGTACACCTTAGTATCATATTATAAAAATTAGTGAGTAAGTGTACAAAGCAAAATGGTGTAGGGTACTCAGCGGTCGCCCTTACATGACTTTAATGTTCTAACTTCTTTTTTTTTTGCCAATTTTCAATAGGTTTTTCATTCTGTTTACGTGTTAAATATAACTATCGATTTGATTGGTATATATATTAGCAATCAAAAGACTCTCGATTAATTTTTATTTCTTTGTTACATTTCCGTTTTCAATGTTCAATGTTCGCTATGTGAACATCTTAAAGGGACAAATTGATGCTGCTGGCAGTGTGATTTTGTCGTATTGGCATTTTTCCCATTATATTCGTCCAACAGTGCTTTCTTCAGTTCTTTAATCATATATACCATGAGAAAATATACGGGATATCATGTCTTTCCGTTTTACTTGTGTTGAGAAATTTCAATTTTTTTCAAACAAAAAACTTTTGTTGTTGTTATACTCATCACCGAACGATGAGGGGCGTATTCATTTTATCAAAACGTTTGCAACGCCCAGAAGGAGGCATCAAAGATTCCACAAAGTATATATATTCTTGATCAACATCATATTCTAAATCGATTTAAGCATGTCCGTCCGTCTGTCTGACCGTCTGTCCGTCTATATAATGTGTATTGTAAACATTTTCCTGGCCGCAAAAATGAAGCAGTCGACCCTTGAATGCAACTAAACATTTCCGCCTGTTCGTCTGTCCATTTGTCTGGTTGTGCAACTTCGTAATATTTGTGGTTAACACTTCCCCGTTAGCGAAACTGAAGCTATCGCTTAAAAATTTACAAAAAAATTTGGAATTGAGGTAAACTTTTCAAAGGACACGCATGCAACGCTCATATCTCTCTGCAACACAAACTTTTATTTTGAAAATAGAAGAAATCAACTGTGCCCGCTCCCTATTACAGACCATAAGAATTTTGTTCTTTCACTTCTTTTGTCTCTTTTTGGGGTAAACGGTGATGGGTATAAAAGATTCGATCCGGACCGAATTTAATTCTCTTACTTGTTGTTTTTCTTTTGGTCCTCTAGTTTTCAACAGTATTTATAAGATTTCATTGCATTATTTCTTTGGTAATGCTTCACAATGAATACCAGCATAAATTGCTACTTCATGAAAGCATTATTTGCAAAATCTTTGTCATTTTACAAATCATTTTAGTGAACCTAAATTATTTCATTCCTTTCAGCATTGTTTAGCTCAGGACAGAGAGACAGCCATAACATATTTGATATAGTCATTGTGGTTGATATGCTACAGGGATTTATGAAAAATTGATATATACATAAAGGTTCCATAAAATATGGTTTTATATTCATCATCGAAGGATGAGGGGTGTATTCACTTTTTTAACCCGTTTGCAACGCCCAGAAGGAAACATCGGAGATTTTACAGAGTATATATATTCTCGTCAAGCTTGATCTTCTCAATTGATTTAAGTTTGTCCGTCCGGCCGTCCGTTTAATATCTTTTATATTGCATTCCTGGCGGCAAAAATGAAGTTATTGACTTTAAATTTGGTAGAAACGTTGGAAGTTCTTGCACGCAGGTTGGTATTGAATATGGAACAAATCGGTCGAAGGACACGTAGACACAGAACCACTTCTTTTTTTCGAACACTTCTATTTTTCAAAACGAATAAAAAATGTGCCGTTGACTATTCCTATAGCTGATAAATGTTCGAAAACTTAAAAGTACAATCTATGGACGATGCTGCAGTACCTGTATAGAAATGGGAAAACTTCACCACGCCTACCGAATGTTATAGTGTAACAAAATTTAATTTTTTCTTCAATATCTTTATAATGCGCTAGAACAAGCTTCGTAAACCCTATAATGTATATAAAATCTTGGCCAGTTTCAAATTTGGAATGCATTTAGGTATGTCCATCTGTCCGTCTGTCCATGTGATATGGCCTACAAATTTGCGAAAGAATTTGAAAGTGACCTAAACTTTTCCAAGCATACACCTACAACACCCACACGCCTATGCGAGTATGCGACAAGAACTTGTATTTTGTTTCATTTCATATTTTAGACCATCGAAATTTACTTTTTTTGTCTCTCTTTAGGATAAAAGTGATGGGTATAAAAGATTCGGTCACTTCCCAATATAATTTTCTTACTTGTTTTTCATAAAGATTGCTTTCGCTTTCTTAAGTGTGAGTACAGTAAAGGGTGTGTTCAAGCGTTGTAATCGATCACTTGTCACAAAAGGCAGCAATGGAAATGTATTCTTGTTGTAGTTGTTTTGATTGTGTGTCAGTTTTGATATTCCGAAGGAATAGTTGTAAGAAACCTCTTCGAAATCGGTTTTACTATAAAAGAGGATTGTTAAGTCCCGCAAACACCTCACAACCAACACCAAGCGAATTCCTTCTTACTTCTGATGTTTCTGTGATATTACTAAGAATAAGAATATAAATATATTCATGTAGTAGAGGATGTTATCAACTCGTGGCAAGGATTTTAATTATTTGAAACTTTGAGGACCTAAACGAAGATTCATAAAGTCATAAAGTACTTTGGAAAACTTTTGGTAATATATATATAAAAATATTATTAACTCATTCCAAATTGTCGTAGCCAAGTAAAAAATTAAGATGAATTAATTAAATTAAAATATATTTATTCTTCGGTATACTCTTCTTTAACTTAAATAAATTTTTTACAGAGAGTTTTTCCAATTGATTGATTACGTCCATCACCGAAGGATGAGGCGTGCATTTCCAAAGCCTAGAGGAAAGCTTCAAAGATCCCACAAAACATGTATATTCCTAATCAGCATCAAATTATGAATCGATTTAAGTGTGTCCATCTGTCCGTTTATGTAATATCGGTTATAAACAATCAGCAAAAATGAAACTATCGCCGTAAAATTTGGCAGAAATATTGCAAGTTCTTGCACTCAGGTTGGCATTGAAAATAGGCCAAATCAGCCCAAGGACACGCTTACAGTACTACGTAAACTGAGAACACCTCTGTTTTTCAAAAGGAATTAAAAATACTTTGTTTGTCTATTACTCATAAACTGCAAGAGACAAATTTACAAAACTGTAGACGTATGTTCTATAGACATTGCTGTAGTACCAAGAGACAAATGAAGAACTTTGATCTCAGCTACCCAATATTATAGGGTATCAAAATTTAATTTTTTTTCAATCCCTTTATAAGGCGCAGAAACAAGCTTCAAAATCTCCATGAAGTATATAAATTCTGGCCTAGTTTCAAATTTGAAATGCACCTAAACGTGTTCCTCTGTTTGTCCATCCATCTGTCTGCATCCGCAACTCTATAGTATTTGTGTTCTCCCATTAGGATGAAGATGTCGCCTACATTTTTGCAAAATATTTTGAAATTGACCTAAACCGGACTAAAGGACACGCCTACAATGTCCATACACCTATGCGGCAAAAACTTTTATTTTGAAAACAGAAAAAATCAGCCGAGACCACTTTATGTTATAGGGCATGAAAATTTGGTTTTTTTACTTTTTCCGTCTTCTTTGGTATAGCGGCGATGGGTAGATTCGGTTACGACTGAATGTAATTTTCTTATTTGTTTTTCTTTTTTTTTTTTTTTTTTAATCCTGAAACGAAATTTTATATGCCTTAAGACTTACGTCTTCACATGTAAAAACTCATACATTAATAAATTCTTTCATTATGTATATGAATTTAGGAAAAATGTCCCTACTTTTAGTGCAAACAAAATAATATTCCTTTTTGCTTTGTGAGGGATTTGCTTCCAAAATTTTCGTTTTAATTTAAACAAGAATTTCATAAATTTTCGTTTATGTTTGCTTAAAAATGTTTTTGCATATATTTTGTAACAACATAAAGATGTGTAATAAAAATGTAAAATAAAGAAAAAGGTGTTCGGGTCACGCTGGCTATTTAATAGTCTACACATTTCGCTTACTGCAATCCAAGGTTATGACTTTATTAGAACTTAAACAACAACAACAGTAAAAACACTTTAGTGGAAGATAGCCTACCATTAAATAACCTACGCCAGCTCGCTTAACACCATTATTTATATAACGACTTTTCAAAAACTTTCGACTTTCGAAGTGGTCGAAAAATTGATCTGATCCGAACCATTGCCAAAAGCGTTTGTCCTTTGGCCAAAATATATCGGTGTAAACAATTTTATGAAAATATCTCGAAAATTGCGATCTCTAGGTTAAACACAGGAATGCAAGACGGAGAGACCGACAAACGCCCCGACGGCCAGAGATGTTTAAATCTGTTCTGAAAATGATTCTACTCTGTACCACTTCGCTTAATGCAATTATTCATATAATGGCCTTCAAAATAGATGTTATATGGGCAATGGTCGAAAAAGTTTATCCTTGGACCAAAACATGTCGTGGCAGCTTGAACCCAGGAGTACAAGATTGACAGATGGACAAAAGGACGGACAAACGATTCAGAAAATGACTGTGAATCTATTGGTAGAGTAAGATGAGGATCCAAGTCCTTTTCGGTGTTGCATACATCTGCACAAACTTGATATAAACTTGTACTACAAGTGATGTTAAATGCAACAGGTTGCAAAGTTATAGTTGCATGAGGCTGATCTTTAAACACCGTACACTACTATGCCAAATTTATATTTTCTCATCTCTCTTCTATAAAATCGAGCTTAGTTGTCAGACAGAAGATTACTTTCTGTAAGAAACCTTAAATGGATGGAGTTGAGTAATCTATACTCTGTAGCAGACAGTAAACGAATAAGTTCTTTCGCTTAAAATTTGTTTCTTCACACAGAGTACATAACGCGTTCAATTATTTTGGAATGTCGAATATAGATCATCTCGATATTGGGTCTGGTACGTTATAAGTGTTAGTGCTTGACAGATTGTTCTTCAATGTCTACCAAAATGTAAAGCAATGGATGTTATTTTTTTAGTTTTTAATATGGAAATAATTAAGTTGGCTTGGGATGAAATTGCTGTAAACTATGGAACAGTAGTTAGAAAGTGTTTTGCGAGATTTCATACAGAAAGTTGTAGTCTTGTAAAAATCCCCATACTTTCTAGTATGCCTAGCAGAACAATCTATCGATTGCAACATCTTCTCCAGACCTGCTTCTGCTTCTGATTAGCACTGGTACAAATCGATGCAGTCATATTTAGAAGATCAGCAGCTACACAAAGTTGAAAACGTAAGAAAATTGATCGATGACTATTTCATCTCGGAATCATGAATTTTCTACAGTAAGGGCTCGATACAATGCAAAAGACAATAGACCGTGTCAGGGCACATTTCGATTATTAATCCTTGTAAGCTTTGAATAAATTTCAATTTTATCGAAAAATGCACAGAATTTGTTTGCATACCTAATATGCAGCAATAGTTTGTCTTCAAATTCACGCAATTACTGACGAACCACACTTATAAAAAAACTTACAAAGTGCTGCCAAATTAGGTGAAAAATTGAAATTTTTGTCCGACACTGTATACTAGGATAACTGCAAGTTAGCCGATAGAAGGCAAAAGAGTTTAGATAGTAATGTTGCTTATTTCAATTACTAAGCTTTACAACAAGTATATCTTCAAAAAATTATAATTTTATTAAAGAACGGAAAGAATTTATCATCTAATATATGTCATGCCATGTTCAATGCAAAGTTCAAAAAGTGGATCCATCACGTCATCAAATTTTTCACATTCATTTATTATTCCGAGATATTGTTTTTCGGCGACTTTTTATCAAGATATATATATAATGACTTCTTTAAAATTGAGCTTTACATGGAGAGTAGTCATGAAAATGGTTCGATCGAATTCATTTTCAATAGGGTTCGCCTTTGAGTTAAAACACATACCAAATTACATTGAAATGTTTCGTAAATTGCCGCATGGGAAACGGAAACAATAATGCATGGGCGGACTTTAGACAGACAGACGGACGGAAATTATGAAATTGATGAGGATGTTTCGAACGATGAATTTTAAAAGTACAGAAAATCTCAAAGCCTTTCGGCATGTTGCATACATCTGCAGGAACTTAATATGCGTCCAAAGTTCCTGATGGTAGTGTGTGGTATAAATTTTAATTACAAAATATTCATTTTTGTAATCAACTAACACGAAGCACTTGCAAAGAAGTGTATGTAATGTGGAATACGTAGGAAATGTTGCTTGCGTTCTACCAAAAAAAAAAACAAAAAAAAAAAGAGGAAAAACAAGCAAGAAAATTATATACGGCTGTAGGCGAATCTTTTATACCCTAACAGGAAAGGAAAAAAACTCAATTTTCATGCGCAATAATATTGGGTGGGCATTGCGGAAAGTAGACATATTCTTAGTGTCCCCTGCATTGTTGGCGTATTCTTAGGCCGATTCGGCGCATTGTCAATGACTTCCAATGATTTTGTCAAATTTTCTCCCAAAAATTCTATCAATAGCTTAGTTTTTCTGGCCATGAGAATGTTTGCGACAGATATTAAGCGGGCGGGACAAGCGGACATATTTAAATCAATTCAGAGTTTGATTATGATCAAAAATATATATACCTTACGAGGGCTTTGAAGCTTGCTTCTAGGTGTTGCAAACGTTTTGACAAAATGAATATGCACTCGACAGTACGGTGATGGATATAAAAAGTTATATGTAATCAAATTGTTCCCATCTATCAATTTTGTAATAACTTAGGGAAAACTGATAATCAAACAAATGGCAATTAGGACGGATGCTCTCTCTCTTTGAACAATTTTATCAATTTCGCTTTGTAACAAATCACAAATTCTTTATAAAAATTCTGCGAAAATTTTAGGAAAAAATTTTATATATTCAATAAAACTGTTTTTGCTAGCACTTCATACAATTCCTCATATACTTTTTACAGGTTAATTAAGGTATAGGATTCAGCTGCGTTACAACAAATTATTTGCTTGATTTCAAGCGGTTCTCATCGAATTGATAAATTGATCTTCGAAAAGATAGATAAAAAACTCAGTCATAGTTCAATGCGGATCTTCTTCGCTCGACTTTGGTTAATGATTCGACTAAGCATTTCTACATTAGTTTTTCGGATCCAAGAGCAAGACAATCCATTTCATGTCTGAGATTGATATAGTAATTTTCGAACATTGATTGACCATTTGATTTTGTCAGTATTTTTACGATGTACATAACCATTGAAGGTCGACCAGACTAAGATAAATCTGTTATCTCTTGTTAGCCCCCTTTGTATACTTTATATCGTTAGTATGTTTCCACTTATAATATGCCCGAATCGCTATTGATTTTGTCTCACATTTTCAATGATCAGGCAAATATAATTTTTGGTTGAAAAACTGAACAAAAACTTTAATGAAACTCTTTGTTCAATCAAATTTTCCAAAGGACTTATAGGTATGATTCATTAAAATAGTACTTTGAAAAAAAACTGAACTAATGGCACTCGAATTCCATTCGGTAACTTATTATATTGTTACCATTATATAGAAAAAATGATGATTAAACATTCAAATTATTAAATTGGGTAAACAATAATAGATCGATCAATAAGTCCCGGGACTAAGTTTTTTACAAAATTCGATTTTGTTCGCCAACATATTGTCTTCTAAGAGTAGTGCGATCAGTTAAACGCCGCTAGAGAGTTTCGAGGCCTCTTTTATAACACCATTTGTCACGATCTTTGAAATGCTCTTCAATGTCCGCAATCAGCTCATCGTTCGATTCAAATCCTTCCTCTCTTTCTGAAGCATCCAAAGAATTGTTGCCGAGAGCATCCTTTCGAGATTTGCGAAAGGATAATAAATGCTGGGAGCCGAACTTGGAGAAGTAGCAGTAATCGCAACTACAATTCATTCAACTTTGCCCTTGTAGCCATCAACTTGAGTTGACGCGTTATTTTGCTTCACTATAAGGTAACTCGACCCCCAATTATTAAACAGCTTTCTCATGTTCAAATTTTCATGCAAAACAGCGTCGACCGTATCCAGATATTTCAGTTTTCAAATTCACTGCGCTCAGCGCCTGTGGTGTCAGTACGTTTAAAGCCACTATTCGGATATACGGAAAACCACGTCAGTCAACAAACGGTTGCAATGACATGGAATTTTGATATGCGGGGCTTTAGTGTCGGCATTTTCTAAATATAATATGAATTTTTTATTAGAGACAGCATTTATGTATTCGTCCCGGCAATTATTGACTGATGTATCAAGCCTTGAATACACTAAATACTTATTTATGCACTAACTAATTGCAACCCTTGCGTGTGTATGCACAAAAGTACAAGTGCACACTTGTCTAGTTTTTTTTTTTTCTAATCAAATTTGAAGATATGTTTTTGTTATACTTAACTTTATTTAAATAATTAGTGAAAATATTTTTTCGTCATTATTTTGATATATGCGTAAAAAGTTTACAGCAACGAGATATGTAATAAATTTAGTGATGTCTGCCTTTTTGCTAAAACTATTTCACTACTTCAACTGAGTAGACTTTATAACTTTGTACAGCTTCTGAAATGGTGGCTGACATTAAATTTCGTATCAATGGTTGTAGTAAAGATTTATAGACTTTTATGTTGTAAAGAATAATTTATGAAATTTTCAAAATTATGGAAATTGTAACTAATTAGGATTTTTTCAATATTGATGTGTTTGCCTATGTGGCCATCTGTCTATTTTCAAATATGAAAAAGTATGGGAAGTTTAGACTTTCTAGGTTTTTTTTTTTCTTACATGAAAAATCCGGTTCTTCACCAGTTAATATGCGAGTTTCACCTCGGTCTGATCGATCTTCAATTAAAATGCTGATAAAATCAACGCTTCAATCAATATTTAGAAATTCTGATATCAGTCTAACCAATCAATCCAAAACTTTTTATACTATTCCAACCTTGTAATAGATTTTTTTACTATGAAATACACCATTTCCCTCTTTGGATCTAAAGGAGCTCAATTTTGATTATCACAATGTATGTACCAGGAGGTAATACCTAATGTCGATTGAAGAAGACCTGCTTTCAACGTTGGCTGACTTGTTTCCGAAGATCAATTTATGACTTATGCCATCAGTCATCACTATACATTTTAATATTATAGGAAGTATGTTTACAGATATTCCACTGAGGTTTTAGTAGAGGCATCAAACTGTGCAAGCCTTCGCCCGAAGATTACTAGCAACTACCTGTTTGTGCGGTCCGTATTTTCCCAATGCAACCGCTCCTACCTGCATACACAACTACAGGCGACATTGGGTGGGCGGGCAGCCCCATCCCTTAGATTTGACCTATAATAGTTTAGGATTACTGCAATTACGCGTGTCATATATCTTGCATAGTTTACTTTTGGATTATCCTTCTCGGATGCACCCCACCCACTACGAATTACTCTGGGCCACTGAATAATCCGATATCGTAGAACTGTTAGTTATATCTTAAGCCACCTTTCTAATTGCGTTCTTAGTCGAGAAGCCTGGAATTAAGCGATTCCTAAGATTATGGACGACTCCCCTAAGAGCATTTCCGTCGCCGGGATCTCTCAGTGGATAGACAAATAGACAAGCAAATCGATACCGTTAAATAGATTTTCTCACCTACTTTGATCAGGAATATCTACACATTTTAAGCGAGCCAAGCGAAGCATATTTCTCTTACTTATATATATGTGGCAAATCTCATATAATAATTTGATGGTGTTCGTAAAAATCACTGTTTCCGTAGTTCATATATTTTCCGAAAATGTTTGTAAATATTTTCTTTGCTTTTTATACAACTTGTGGTGTAGTGTATATTAAGTTTATTCGGAACTAAGTAGGAGGGCTTAAAACATACCTTCCTTTTATTATGCCGATCGATTCAGAATCGTTTTCTAAATCGTTCTAAGCCTGTCTATCCGTCTGTCCATCTGTTGTCTGCCCATGTAATTTATGTTCAAGTTGCAGGTTCGCAATTTTTGAGATATTTTGATAATATCTGGTACACCGGCGTACTTCGGCCCAAGAATGAACTTTATTCGGATCGGTCCACTTTTTCGACAATTCCCCATATAACGCTCTATTCTGAAAAGTCGTTATTTGGAATAACATTTCAATTTTCAAGATTGCTCGATAAAGGTGACTAAGTAATAGTACTTCGGCATTCTAAATTGATGTGAAAACTTTGAATCGGTTGGAGCAATTTTTGGAACACCCTCTCATCTAACGAAGACCGAAGCCATGATGAGAAGAAGGTCTAATTTTCGATGCCTCATGATGAGAATCACTCCATCATAGTTGGATCCTATTCTAATAAGGATTTTGACGAAAGTTGATCTTGTGTAAGGGAGAAAAGTCGAAGTTTTATTAGGTAGTGATGAAACTTGACCCATAATAGTAATTTCATAAAAAAAAAAAAAAAAATTGGAAAGACATTGTGGTGTAGGGTATTTAAAAGTCGGCCTTACCCAATTATAATGTTCTTACTTGATTTTTCTTTGTTTAAGCAAATTTACAAACAAATCTTAATTGGTAAACTTTCAACGACTCAACAACTCTTTTGCTTTGTTACTTAGCTCAAAAGTTAGTTAGTAATTTTTTTTGTTTTTTCCTTTGCTTTTCGTTTTTTTTTTTTTGTTGTTGTTTCATTTGGCTAGACAATGGATACATGATCAACAATTGCAACATAGCTAACAACAGCCTTTAGCAACCGTAAATCTCATTATTAAAAGTTCCCTTGATGTTTCAATCTTCTAGTAATAGTTAGTAATGACGTTTACACTTTGAATTTCTGGTAAATATTTCAATGAAAGCATCAGTATTGCATGCAAATGCTTTTGTTTGCACAAAACAAAAGTAACCTTTTCAACTTGCAGTTATTTAGGTTATGAAATGAAAGTTACAAGAAAATTTAAGTATTTGATAGGATTTATTTATTTTCAAATTTTTAATAATGTTTATTTTCGAAAATTTAAAAACGTTTGTAAAAATAATCCTTTAAATAATTTACAAAGTCCTTGTCAATTAGGGAATCGATTTTAATTTTGATTTGTTTAACAGCGCAAACGTTTGTGTTGATTGCAAATTTGTTATGGTGGAATACATTTTTTTTATGTTTGCTGTCACCAGAGAGCATTTTACAAAGGCATTGAAAGTGGCATAAAAAATGGCTAGACTAAGAAGAAGAAGAACGAGGTAACTTTCTTACAAACAGTCTCGCGAAATTCTATAAAGAGAAGCTTCGTAATAATCGCAGTCTAATATGGAATAAGTCTGCCTAAGAGAGAACTTTTTTTAAGTAACGTAGTGAGAGTGTACTACCAACTAGTGGCCCTTCCCAAGGGTCAAAGCCATCCCGGAACCGTTTTCACACTACCTCAAGGTGTTATGGGTTCCTGATCCTCATTATATCATCCTATCATCCCCAGTCCGCAACTGGGATTAGAAGTTTGGACGTCGTCTTGCCGTGGCTTTATCTCGAATCAAGTCCTGCAAAAAACCAGCGAATTTCTCCCATCTTTCTGTAACCATTAAGATGAACACTAGCGCTTTATCTGGCGTAGTTTCTATTTTCAGAGATCTGAAAAGACCAGTTCCGGGCAGACGAAAACGTTGTCGTTTATGCCCTGGCGCAGGTCGCATCCGTTATCTGCTCGTAATTTAAAGTAGCACAAATAACCCGAAAAACTCCCATCTCCAGTGAGAAACACGATTAAGAAGAAATTAACTTCTCCGTTTTTCCCTCCGGCCCATTCCCTTACGTTTGAGATGACAGTGTAGGTTCGCGTTCCTTTAGCAGTCTTAAGATTGCAGACATCGCCAGTACTACTTTCCTTTTTGCAACTCTGGATACATAAGTGCTCCTGCAATAGTTGGCTATAGAAGGACTAGGTTAGTCATAACCGTTTTACATAACCTAGAGATGTCTCTTCTGAAGCAAAGCGACATAGAAGACCGACAAAGGTCTAGATGAATTCCACAAAAATATATCACAATATTGTTTGTCTGAACTGAAAGAGGCTCTTAGGAATAGACTCGTTAGGAAAGGAATACGTCGGTTAGGAAAACGCTAACCTAAAAAAAGTTTTATTGGCTTACAACTAGTTAAGCTTACTACTAAGAACATTTTTTCCCCGCCGGTCTTCATGTAGCCCAACTAAAGAGCTTGATATAGCACAATTAGAGAAAACTAAATGCAAGAAATGAAAATGGAAAACTTACATAATGTGAATATACATACTTCGAACTAACGGGTTAGGAAAGGAGTAAACGGGTTAGAAGGATCACTTAAGATATATATATATATAAAATTCCCTCCTCTGATTTATTAAACCAATTGTGTTTGTCTCACTTTAGAAAAGTTTCCTATATACCTTTGTTAATATTCGCAGAAATTATTTTTCTATTTCTTATTAGGCTATGTCATGTCTAGGTTATCAAAATTTGATAAATTTAATTTAACATCTGCGATAAACCTGAAAATGTCTTCAATTAATTTATTTTAGTCAGGTATATCCTAATTTTCTATCTGAGTTTGCTTCGTCAAATGTTCTCACGTTCTAGTTGTTATGACTGCGGTTCGATTTGCCCCCTTTTCTCCTCGCTAGGCTTTTCATGATTAGGCATAGTAGGCATAAAAACTGATAACCCTTACACTTAGTTAGAATTTCACGAAGGATCCATTCTGAGCCATTAGGCGAAGCAACTGCGATAAACAAATTAATATGCTCTCAGTGCGGAGTAGTGAGTTTAACGATGACATTTGACAAAAACGATCAAGAGTTTCTCTTTGGCTTTCATTATGCAAAATTATTCAGTGTACAGTTTTTTTAATGGGCGTCTGGGAAAGAGTTTGCCACATACTTACAAAGTATTTTTTCATTTCTTTTTTTTTTTTTTTTTTTGTCTAAGAGAATCATAAATTTTAAATCAACACATCTCAACAGAGATAATAATAAATCAAAAAGGAGAAAGAGGAAAAGTTTTTTTTTTTTTTTTTTTTATATACAAAGAAGGAAAAAACAGAGATTTTATGCAAAACCACTTGAAACATTGAATAATAAAAACGTTACACACAAAAACGTACTGTTTTTGACAGAAAAGCTAACAGATTTGAAAACTAAAATTTACCGCAATTCGCTAAAAGTACGAGAAATAAATCATTACTCAAGAATTCAATTATAAATGTATAAAAAGTATACACCTACGCGACTGTTGTTGAAAAAATGTTATAGAAATTCCGACATTCCTACAACAATTGACCGCAACAATTATGTTAATTAGGTTATGCCATTTTTAGGTTATCAAAATTTGATACACTTAATTGAACATCTGCGATGAACATGAAAATGTCTTCAATTCACTTATTTTAGTCAAGTATATCCTAATTTTCTATCTGAGTCGGTTTTGTGAAATGTTTATTCGCTTGTATACGAAAAACCTTAGGGCATACATCCAGTGTCCTTGACCATGCAGAACTGTAAACTCTTGTTTTGAATTCAAAGTATTAAACAGAACTTGAATTGCCCCCGATTAACTTAAGCATAGTTTTCTTAAATATAACACAACACTCAAGAAGTCTCCTGTCCACCACTGCTCGTAGGTCCATTTGATTCCTAGATAATATTAGCCTTCAATTCATCAAAATTTTATGACATTCCGACCATTAGTTTACAAGTTACATAACTAAATTAAATATTTCTTCCACCGTAAATAACGCTTATCTGTCAATATATTCGTGTATCGAAGACAGGGTTGACAACTTGCACCGAAATTATATTTTTAAAACGTGCTTTTCAGCTTAAGTTCGAAAGAAGACAAGATTGCGCCCTCAATGCCTAAATATTATAATAATTTTTTTCTCCTCTGCAGTTATTTTTCCTAAGATATTGAGATTTAGAACGTTAACTAAGAGCTTATTAATTGGACCCCACAACAGTTGTGACGCAAAAATACACTAAGTTTGTGCGGATGTACATAGCACCCAGAAGAACTTGAGATAGACCGACCTTTTATTATCTCGATCGATTCAGCATCACTTTCTGATTTGATGATTCTTGATTTAAGCGTGTCTGTCCGTCTACAGGTTCATCTGTCCGTCTTGTATTCTCGTGTTCAACCTATTCGCCATATCTACTACTACGACATATAAGTATTCTCAGCAATTATGAACTCTTATATGCCAAAACGGCCTAATATTTGATGATGGAAAATTGTTCGTAATAGTGATTTGACATAAAAACTAAGTGGATCAAAGTGGCAAGAGTTACTATGTCGTGTAAAGAAAAGCAAAAGGCTTTATAGTCTAAATTTAAGCTTCCCGGGGGTCAGAAACCCACTCGGAAAAACATGAGTACCTACGGGTAGCGATGACAGGATTGGTATCGTGGTGGTTGTGGTTTTCATCATTCCTAAACCGAATAATTAAGAGATAACAATAGGTCTCAACATTTCCCATAGTGGTTTTTGTTGGACCATACACAATACATAAATTTGGTGTCCAGCACAGTTCATGCTTCTAGGTTGTAGGGAATGTTTAACTCTCTAGAGAGCGCCGATTACGCAAAATTAACCCTTGTGCCATCGGGCAACGTGAGGTAAAGTTTATAACAGATACTCACGTTAAAAAAAGGAACATCTTCTTCTTCTTACCTATTAGTTTGTACAATTGTCTACGCAGTGCTGCCAATTTGTTTAAAAAAAATTATTTGCAAATATTCCGATATATACGATCGATTTATGGAGTCAATAGAGACAGAAAGATCTCCATGCAGACTGTATATCTGATGATGGGTGTTAGAAGACTCGGGATATGTCGAAGATATGTTCTCTCTTCTTTCGTTATTATCTTACATTGTATAGGTATCCATAACCAAAACATGGGTTAGAAAAGGCGGCTTCTGCTGCTCTTAAGAAATTTTAACAATTTTATCGACAGCCTGTTTGACTTTAATGTGACTTGTTATTGAAGACTTAATTTTTGAAACAAATTGATTGATATTTATTTATTATTTAGCATTTTTTAATGCCGTTATGCAACCAGAATCATTTTAATCCATCACGAAAGACACGCGTTCATGTCATGTGTTTGCTGCCGTAGAATTTCGCATGCAAAAAGAAGACATGTGCACTTAAACCCCTAATAGAAATTAATGTATTTTTATATATCGATGAAAGCTTAACCATATCTCGTTTATGTACATTATAGCACTAACGTAAGCATATTCATATCATATGCCAAAGCGTGCGAACGCGTTTGATGTAATAAAGGAGAAAAAAAATAAAAACAAGAAGCGAGAAAATGTATTCGCTTTAAGAAGAATTTTTTAAAATCTTCTTTAAATATTAAATTGTGGCATTAATCATGAAAAGAGTCGGCGACATTTATGAGAACGAGAACAGTTCTTGCAAGAAATGGTTTTGACTGAACATTGTTACGGCCGTAACTTATTACGATGGAGAATTCGAGGTTAATCCGCTCGACAGTTTATTCTAAGTAAATGTTTTTGTTAATTGAGCTGATCAAGATAACAAAGAGTTTGCCTTATGGGCCGAAGTTTTGAAAAGAGATTCGAGAGCGAACTTTATTAGTCTAAACCAGAGACATGTGATGAAAATTATTGAGAAAAGTTGACTGACTTATGTCATTTTGGTCGATTTTCAACACCTAAGAATGATAGAAAATTAAGCAAATAGTTCTTGAAAGTCCTAGATAGGTAGTTCCTAAGTTTTAGTTGGATTCATAACAATTTCGATTGCTGTTTTGGACACGGAAGACACTACTTTCAAAAGAACTTCATTTTGGCCAATTTTTTTGCTAAAAACTTAACTCGGATAATTGCAACGAGACTGCACTTAGTTTCGCCTTTTTCCAAAGTTTGAATTATCACTTCGACAAAAATGTTTGGACTCAATTGCCAAGCCATAAAACTAATGTCGCTGAAAAAACCAAAGCCAAGAACTGCCTACGAGAAATAACCGGTAGATTTAGATGAGACGCTACCGAGTTATATTAACAAAAATGTTTGCGCGACGGCTTTGATAAAAACAAATAAAAATTATTATAATAAACAATTCCGTGCTTTTTTTTACGGCAAAGTTGCAAATAATGCAAAGTATTTTAAGGTTTTCATATCAACATTATTTATAGTTCTTGACAATATATACATCAGTATGTAGTTCTTGACAATATTATGCCCATAATCGAAGGATCAGGGGTATATTCATTTTGTCAAAATGTTTGCAACGCCCAGAGGAAAGCACCAGAAACCCCACAAAGTATATATATTTTTAATCAGTATCAAATTCTAAATCGATTTGAGAATGTCCACCCGTCCGTCGGTGTAATGTCTGTTCTCCTGGCCGTAAAAATGAATCTACCGACTTCAAATTGGCCAAAAACAATGGAAATTGTTTCACGCAGGTTGGTGTCGAAAGCGGGCTAAAGCGGTCGAAGAACACGTCCACAGCATCGCGTAAACTGAGAACACCTCTGAACACCAAAGAACACCAAAGAAATGAAAAATTGATATTTCGCTCATTATTCATAAACTATAGAAAATATGTGTACAAAAATTTAAAAGCATATTCTGTGGGCGATGCTGTTGCATTCCTTCCCAAAATTGGAACAAATTCACCACGCCTACCCAATGTTATACTGCATCAAACTTGAATTGTTTTTTCAACACCTTTATAACGCGCAGCGACACGAATTGTTCGCCAGTTTTAAATTTCGAATACACCTAAACATGTCCGTCTGTTCGTCTGTCCATCTGTCTGTTTGCGCAGCTTTAAAATGTTTGTGGTAAACATTCTCCCGTTAGCGAAAATGACGATATTGCCTACAAAAATGCAGAAGAATTTGGAATTGACCTAAACTTTTCAAAGGGCACGCTTACAACGTCCACATGCCTTTACGACGAAACACTTTTATTTTTGAAAATAGAAGAAATCAGCTGCGCCCACTCCATATTATAGAGCACGAAAATTTTGTTCTTTCACTTCTTTTGTTTTTTCTAGGATAACGGTGATGGGTATAAAAGAATCCGATTGTAAGTATCTTACTTTTTTTTTTTTTAAATTCCCGGCATTAGGCAGATTGGCATCATTTCGAAATTTCATCAGTTATCTTCAACCAAAGCTCCACACTTTTCGATGTCCAGTTTTTGTAACGAACACAAAACAAAAGCATAAAATGATAGATGAATGGACATAGAGATGGACATTTTTAAATCAACCTAGAACTTCAATTTGACATATACATATGCCTATATATATATATTTGTGTGTCGTTCACTGTTGATATGTTTCAGATGGAAAACTTGGTCTTCATATCGCCAGCAAAGGCTGAGATTCCATGAAACGAACGCAATGTATCCTCATTCTTCCCCACTAAAATTTGATAATTTAAAGTAAACATATACAAAGCATACATTCTCTGTCTTAATTTCTGGCGAAATGAAACATTTCATCGCCAGGCGGCAGATTCGCAAATAAACATTTAGTAAGCGAATATGAAACTGGAATTTGCCTATAGATGATCCGAAATATCAGCCATCGTTTTACATGACTCCACCTATACAACCACCGCATTGCAAAGTGCTTATTCATCGAGCTCGAAACCTTTTCATACGTTTGCATTAACGGGGCGCTTACTTGATGATCGGTGCTTCACTTCTTGGCTCAATTACTGATTTATCTCAAAAGTGTAACATTTTTTTGATGTGACCTCCACAAAGAGCAATGATTCGGGAAAAGTATTTTATATGCTTTTTGGGCAGTAAATGCATATATTTTTTTATATAAAAATTCTCGTTTCATACGTATTGGTAAAGAGTCGGCAAAAGGATAACAGGGCGACAGGTTTCAATCCACTCACAGTGAGTCTCTTAAGTCAACGAACTGATGCTGTTTACTATGTATTACAAATTGAATAAATCATTCAGTATACTTTAGCTCTTTTCCGTGATGAAGAGAAGAGATGTAATCCAATATGAATGAAACAACCCTCTGAGCATCAGTTTCCATCCTTTATAATGAATCTATATATTTATGTAATGCAAGTGAAAATGTTTTGCTTATATGCATATGCACAGGTTAACTAAACTGGATGCACAGTATAATTATTCTGTTTGCTTTCAACGCATTAATATAATGTGGCATTTGCACATGATGCACCTGACATTAGAGGTTCGTTAGAGCGTTGGTTGGTTGGTTGGCTTGTTTACGGTTCGAAACCGTACAACTAAACCATTTATTAAAAATTGTATGCACATTTAAGACTAATGTAATATTTCCCTTTACTTCATTGGTTATGAAATTATGATTATGTTTATATATATGTATAAAATTGTTTTTAGTATGCTTTGTTACTCTACTCTGAAAGGTTTAACATGCGGTTATTATCACTTTTAAAGCTTTTACTCTGGAAAGTCGTTAAGGTTTTAAAAAATAAATTAAATAATAACTAAAAAAAATGGACTAACTATTCACGTACTTGTGGGAAAAGCTGCGTAGTTTTTTTTTTTTCTCTCTTTTAAACAATCATATATAGTTCAAAAGGTCATGGTTAGGTTTTGTTTTTTCATAATCAAGAGATTGTGATAACATCTAAAAAATCTTGAAAGTACTTACACATATTGTCTATCTATTTTAAACCTCTTCTACTAACTACACGTCTCAGCTCAGTGGTTAATTTCAGATGTCTTTTTATTTTTTTTAGGTAAAAGATTCCATAAGATTTCGGATATTCTCTAAGGTAAGGCAAGGTATGGTAAGGCAAAGTACACCAAATTCAAGCGAATGCTAAGACTGCGATTAGGCAGTAACTAGAAGAAATTAAAATATGCTAAGCTTTCATTATAACGAACTGTCTAAAATCAATTTTGTAATGGATTTAAGACTGTCCGTCTGATTGATATCTCCGTCTATTTAATTACGCCCATCGTCATAGACTCGGTAATATTCGAGCTGTGAAAGCTTTTGCAACACCCATAACGAATCTTCAGAGACAACACAAATTGTACCTATTCTTGATCAGCATCATAAACTGAATCGATTTAAGCATGTCAGTATGTCGGTCTGTTCAATGTCGGCTGTAAACATTCTCTTAGCTGCAAAAATGAAGCTATCGACTTCAAATTTGGTAAAAGCATTGGAAGTCCCTGCACGTAAGTTGTTATTGAAACCAAATTGTTCGAAGGAGACGCGTACAGTACGACATGAACTGAAAACCCCTATGTTTTTGAACGGCTTTTTGCTCATTAGTCATAAACTACCGCAGATCTACAAAAATTTCAACGTTTATAATATCGGCGATGCTGTGAATTGACTATGCTTACCCGACATTATAGTTTATTAATATTAATTTTTTTTTTTTAATATCTATGTAAAAGGCAAAAGCAAGCTTTTAAATTCGAAGTGCGCCTACGCTTGCCACTCTCCCCGTCTAATATTATGGGTCAATTTTCATAACCAAATATCAAAGCTTCGACTTTTCTGCTCTACAAAGGATCAATTTTCGTGAAAACCCTTTGTAGGGGTAGACCCAAAAAATAGGCCGAGATGGTCAAAATTTAATACAGTTAAGTTTTTTTATGTTAAATTACGGTTATGATATAATTTTCATCATGAAGTATTGAAATTTATACCCATTTATCATATGAACTTCAGTTATTTGAGGGTTGGTTCAAAAATTGCCCCAGCTGGTCCAAAGTTTTAATACCAATTTAGAATGCCGAAATACTACTACTTAACCACTCTTGACGAGAAATTTTGCAAAATTTCAAATCTTTTCCATATAATGACTTTTCTGAAAAGGACGTTATATGGAGAGTGAATCGATCCGAACCATTTTCAATAGCGTCCGTCCTTGGGTAAAAATATCTCACTGTACCAAATTTGATCAAAATGTTTAAAGATTTGCGAACACAAAATTAACAAGCATCAGACGGACAGACGGGCAGACAGGTTTGGGTCAATTAAGATTATAGTTCTGAATCGATCGATATAATAATAGGTAAATCTATCTTAAGCCCTTCCGCACTAACTTAATATATCCTGTGCCGGAAGTGGTGTCGAATATAATGAACAGTAGGAAATTTGGTTTACCTATATCTACCTTTTAGATGGTAACATATATACGAGTTATTATACAAGCCCTTATATGAAGTGAAAGGCTATTTTATAATTTTTTTATGACAAATTGTCAAAAGTATTGAAATTTTTAGAAAATAAATTAGGTTCGCTAAATTTGGATCACGAAAAGATCCTGAGAATTCACTTGTTTGTGTTTTGAATGAAAAATTTAAAGATTTTATTATTTAATTGTCTCCTGCTACTGGCAATCGTGAAGTGGACTGAAAGACAAGTTTCAATTTTGATTGAAACCGGCCTTCAATGGTCTTCATATAAAGGTAAACTCAGTGCCACATTTCAGCTGGTAGCTTATTTCTTTTATTTTGCAGTGGAACAAAAGATAGTTTTATAGAATATCGTTTCAAGAATATTATAATGTTATACTGCCGATTAGTATCTCATCGAAAGAAAAATAGTTTCAATGAACATTTTATTTACTTATTTAATTATTTGCTAATAAAGAAATAAATATTTTATTTTATACAATTAAATTCTCTATTTTGAAATTGATTGCTTTATAAAACATAACCCCATGCATTCCTTTTTTTCCACAATTTTGGGTATACGTAACTTTCATATTGATATTGCCAAAGTATAAGTTTTAGTTGTTTACAATAAATAAATATTGGAAATAATGTTTTAACTGTTTGTTTATATTTATATACGTGTTTAATTTATTTATTTTTTTATACGAGAACTTTTTCTAATAAATTCAATTTTTTACTTACTGTCTCTCCTTACGTTTTTCCACTTTTCTCTTTATCATTGAAAAATACAAACTTTCTGTTTTTTTTTTTTTTTTGTTTCGAAAAAATAACCAATCAAGTTTTTTTTTATAATTCTTTACTGCAACAACATTTTAGTCGAGCAAGGTCGACCATTAGATACCCTCCATCACTTCGCCTAGTGGTTATTGACTCGTTTTGGTAATAATGCACTAAAAATTACACATTATTTTCAAATAAAAGCCGACCTTTCGCGGAAGCCCTCATATTGGGGGACGCCCGAAATATCACCTGACGCGATTTCAATTTAGCAAAAGTTAGTTTACTTTCTCAAAAATGTTATTACTTTTCATCATAGAGATCAACAAATTATTCCTTCTCCCCATATAAAGGTTTGCTTTTTTCCATACTAACTTATGATGTCGAATTACTATTAATCAGCGAATTTGGTTGAAAAATTGAGAAAATTTGCAATTTTTCAAAATAAGGCGTTCCATGAGGAGTGTTCCAGACCATTTTCTTGTAAAGTTCGCCATTGAGTCAAAGGGCGAAAGTGTACCAAGTTTCATCGAAATATCTTTAAAATTGCATAAATTTACATGGACAAATATTAGATGGACTAGCAGACAGAAAGTCGCCGTCAAGTCTTTCAATCCAATACTGATTGTGATGCAGATTTTTCTATTGCAATTTTTCAAAATAAAGGGTTCCATGAGGAGTGTTCGAAAAAATGGACCGATCCAGACCATTTTCTTGTAAAGTTCGAGGTTGAGTCAAAGAGCGAAAGTGTACCAAATTTCATCGAAATATCTTTAAAATTGCGACCTGCAGATTGAGCATATTAGACGGACATGCGGACAGAAAATGATTATTAATCGATCGTTATAATAAAAAGTGGTTTTTGTCTTTATCTGCTCACACAAGTTTAATGTACCACAAGTACCACAAGTAGTGTATGGTATAATTAACAAACCACCGGCAAATTTACTTTTTCGGGAGACAAGGATCACCATCATCATACTGATTGTGATGCAGATTTTTCTATTGCCTTCAATATTACAAGAGCAGCGTCCTTAGGCTAAAGGTTAGAATGTCATGAAGTCATGACACGTATCGTTTGAAGTCTCGCACAATTCAAAAATCATATGGGTCTGGCAATAGTATTGCCGTAAATGTTTCAGACTAGAGACTTATTGAGTGATCTATTTTATCTGAATTAAAGTGATTGTAACTTCTTGCTTTCTGTTTACTGATAAAATTGAAAACTTTACTCTCTGGCTATACTCAGTTAATGAAATTTTCAAATTCATGTTATCTTAATTATATTTCTCCATTAGTAAGACCTTCAAATGCAGGCAGAGAAATGCAAAATAATATCGTATGGTTATGCAGTTTGTACTTAAATATTGTTTTTTTTTTCTTTTGCTCTTTTAAGTTGCTTCAAAAACACAAAAAAGGAAAGGAAAGGAAGGGAAAAGAAAAACAAACTATGCTTATAGCCATTTGTTTATGGTACAATTATTTCAACAAATGCATAGATATTTAGGTGTGTATGCAAATGAAAGCATTTGCAGTTAGTATCTAGTTTTATTGTTTTCAAAGTCATTTGAAAATGTTACGTCTCATCATTTACGAATAATTTCTATTGCATTAAATTACATATAAATTTACTTATATATCTTAACCACGCTTAACATTTATTTGAGTTCATTCAAATGCAATGAAAAAAAAAATTGCAATTTCTCCTCCGTATGGCTGCACTATGGTAAGAGCGGCAGTATCTCCGACTTATCAAGTATATCGAATATGTTATTTAGAAGTTGCAACAGCTTGAGGTGAAAATATGCCACAGTATTGCTTATGGAGAAAATTACTTCTTCAAGTTACATTACTTATAGAAGTGATATGATTTTTTTCTTTTGCCTTGGTTTGCCTAAGGTTTCCTAGGAAAAGATATACGCACTGTGAGGACCAAGAATCGTCCCTCGTTTCGGGCTCACGGATTCTCCGTCTCTGGTGTAGGGAAGATTAAAGTAAAATAGGAATAAGATAGCATTAGGGATAGACTAAGATAGCGATAGGGATAGACTAAGATAGGAATAACATAGGATAGAATAGGTTAAGGTAGAAAATAGGAATAGAATAAAATAGATTAAGATAGCAGTAGGGGTAGACTAAGATAGCAATAGGGCCTAGAGTTAAGCCTAGAGTAGAGTTAGTTGAAGTTGGGCTCTTGAGCTGAGAGGTCGGAGAGTCTCGCTTGAGACGTCCAGCAGTCTAACTCGAGACGTCAGAGAGAGTCTACGGTGTGCAATCGTTACGCAAGATATTACTATTTAACGTTAACGGCATAAAATATCAACCTTCAGATATCGTCATTATATTTTTAGCAATTCGCTAAACATAACGGTAATAACTTTCAATAATAAAGAGAAGTAGCAAGTCCCTGTAAAAATAGAAATTCCTTATGTTTTCCTTCCCTGGGTCGTTCAGCTGTCCCAGCCTATGGAAAAGGGCCGCAACGGTCATCACAATACGTCTTGAAAGTATTCAAATTATTTATCTTCTTATGCAGCCTTTCTCATTTTCTTTTCCTAAGAGAATTAACTTCTTAGATGAAGGTTCAATAAATAAGCAAAATTCTAGTTTCTGGTATGAAATAAGTCTATAAATTATTGACGAGACATTTTTTACATTACGAAGAAGTAACTATTTGTTGGCGGTTCTTCGACAGAAGACATTAGTTATTTTTGTGTCTTAGACAAAGTGAAGGAAGATCCTGTTACCGGGATCCTGTGCAGAGTTTAAATTTATTGTAGCCTGAATTCAAAGATACAGATAGGGAACATATGGTTTGAATTACACAAGACTTTGTGCCACACCACACATCAAACAATCGATTTATTAAGCGATAACTTTGGTGATCCAATAATTTCATGAAAATTCGTTATCAGTATCGAGTGATCTCTAACGAATTGCAACTCAAAAGTCTCGGAGTACTTCTTGTGCAGCTATTTGAATTCATTGGTCAACAGCAACAAGTGATGCAATGATTTTATGAAAACTCGGTATAAGCGTCGAACGATATCAACCCGCTTGAAGTATTTTTCGTGCGGTTATTTGAAGTCGTTGGTCAACAGCAATAAACGATGCAATGATTTCATGAAAACTCGGTATCAGCATCGATTGATCTCTAATCAATCGCGATTCAACAGTTTCGGAGCTTGTGGAGCTATTGGACTTCGTTGGCCAACAGCAACAAGTGATGCAATTATCTCATGAAAATCCGGTAGCGATATCGAATGGTCCTAAGGAAGTGTGATCCAATACTCTCGGGCTACTTCTTAAGGGATTATTTAAAGGCGATGGTCTACAATATTAAGACACATTCTAGTCATGTATTGAAAAAAACTATTGTATCCGGTAGTGATGAAATTAATTGAGATTTAGTGGCAGCCATTTAAGTGATGTTGATTTTAAAACCCGATTCCATTGACTCTACTTCAAAATAGAAAAAAAAATCGTACTTTTCCCCCTTTCTTTTCGAAGCAATATCATTATTAAAATAAATATCAGCTCTAATTAGGACGAATTTCAACACGGCCCCCTGTAACGGCCTAAAAGACAAGATCTTTTTTCACAATTTTGTTTTTGGCGTTAATGGGGATAAAAGGGAAGATCATGACATAACATTAATATCACGATGTTTTTTAAAAGTATGCAAAAATGGCAACACCGCAAGAGATGGCTGAAATATCCCTATCCTATGGCATCTATCGGAGACGGAATCATACGTTGTACAATTTAAGCGTTAAAATGTTTGACTTATGTTGCGAGTGGTTTTCAAAAACCGTATTTCGAACAAACTTCGTTTAAAGTTTCAAGTGGCCGTGTGCTGCCGTATGTTCGAGAAATCAAATTCGTTGTCCGCTTAAAATTTTCGACTTTTTAATTTCTTTAAGTAATAACACAGCATGGGAATAATTAGCCGGCATTTTGAAACAATCGGACCAAAACCTTCGAGAAGAGAGAATCTTTGATAATTTCGGTCATTAGAGAGAGACTTGATCGGTCTTTAAATCAAAGTTTAAACCTTTTTTCCTCGAAATGCTATTCTCGAATCGATCGACGAATATCGAGTCTTCACAAGTCGATCTTACTTCTTCTTACTTCACTTCTTATAGATAGGATTAGAATAGATTTCCAATGAAGATTACCAGGAAATCATACATTTTGGTAAATTTTACCGAAAACTTTACCTTTATCATTATTATTATTACTAATTTCAGCCAGAGAAATAAATTCAAAGACTAAAGTCTAAGTACTAAGGTACTAACATTTAATGCGACCGGCTTTATTGAAAACTCTAGCGTATTCGAGATTTGAATCCACGACAATTGAGTTGTTTGTGGAGATCCTTCGTCTACTTGACCACTGAAGCGCATGCCTTAACGTTTAAATTTAAGTTCTTTTTCCAAATCCTACGTTCAGAGACGAGCTGTACTTACCTATTAACAAAAAATGTTTGGCTCACCGATGTCAGATTATTTTTTCCTAAGATGTATTGCTAATGCATATTTTTCATTAAAACTCGTATATGGGGCGAAGTTCAAGAAATCGATCTATGGGGTCCAAGGTTAATTTTTATGTTGAATAATTACTTTAAGCGAATTTTCATCAAGAAATATTTAAAGTTATGTCTTTGCCTAACTAATATTACTAATGGATATCCTTCATTAGAACTCTTATATCGGGTAGGAAATAGACTTATGGAGTACAATTTCAGGAAGGTTAGTTTCTAATTATTTTAAACGCGGAAGGTCAAGGAATATTAAATGTGATGCCTTTTTCCCGTATAAAGATTCAGTTTTGATGGGAACGGTCATATGAGAAGTGGTTCAAAAAGGTGCCCCAGACGAATGAAAATTTTCTTACCAATTTAGAATATCGAAATACTCTTACTCAGATACTTTTGTCTAGAAATTTTGAAACTCACAATGACTTTTCAAAATAAGGGAAATGGTGAAATCCGAACTATTTTCAATAGCGTTTGTCCTTGGGCCGAAAACCGCTCTGTAGGTTAAACACAAGAATACATACATATAGACGGACAGACAAGCTTAGACGGATTCAGTAAGTGATAATAAAAGATGAGTCCTTCCGGCTGTTTCCTGCGTCCGCATAAACTTTATATACTCTGCACGATAGAAGGTGTAGGGCATAAAAATTTAAAGGAAAATTTATTCGTTTTAGATAAGTTGCAATCGTGTGCTCATCAAACTAATTGGATACAGTATGTATTTCTACGCGTCACAAACATTTGATGAAAGTAACGAACAACCTCTTGTGGGTACAAAATTGTAAAAGCCGTTCCTTTAATATCCATTAGTAAATTTACTTCAGTTGCTTGATAATTATTCCTATTTAACTTGTCTATCCTTTTGCCAATCTAATGCCTGTGAATCTTTCGCAAATCCATATAGATTTCAACAAATATTGATAATTGTCACACACACACATACACACACACACGCATCGATGTGTAAGTCTGTTCAATGTTTAGCTGGGTAGGTAACAAGTACAATGCATTGAAATTTTGTCTCTACGTGTATGCTTTTTGATTCTTTGTCAACCGAAGAAGACTTCAAAATGGTAAAAGTGTCAAGTAGAATGGTTGACAACGCTTTCTGATATAAACTAAGTTAAAAATAATTACAAATTTTTAGTTTATGATCGTTTCTTTTTTTCTTTTTTTTTTCAATGTCAATTAATTGAAAAAAGGCATTAAGTTCTAGCATCACAGGAGTTATTGTTGCTGTTGTGCTCGTATGTGCTCATTAAAATTTTGGGCACTTTCCATTATTGTTTCAATTATTAAGCGACTGTGAGTGTTGTCAGTAAATGTAATAAAAAAAGCAAAGATTTTTTGACGTATGACAACATTTTTCTCAGCATATCTTATTGATCAAAACATTAACTCTAAACTGCGTTTTTTTTTTTTTTTTACCGATTATGCAACGGGTGTTGCGGGTGGTTAACACGCAAAAATCAAGTATGGATCTCAATGAACTTAATAAAAAAATATGAAAAAAAAAATGCCATTAAATACTTTGCTTCGCTCTAAACTCATTTTTGTAATAATCTTTCAAAATAAGGTCAAGTGGTTGAGAAAGTGTTTCGATCCCAAATATAATATATATTTATAATATAATAACATTCCTTCTTATGCCAAAACATATCGATGTAACAAATTTTATTAAAATGTTTTAAAAATTGTGGGCCGTAGGTCCAACGCACAAGGCAGACAGACGGACAGGCAAGTTTAAACCAAATCGGAATATGATTCTGAATCGATCGGTATAATCAACAATGGGTCTACCTCAACTCCTTCTGCGTGTTCCATACACTTGTATAAATTTAATATACTATTGTAGGACAAGTGAAATAAGATATTAAAACTAAAATGAAAAAAAAAAAAAAAAAATTAGAACCAGAAATAAACACTAACTTTATTAGGGTTCGAAGAAAGAACTTCGTAATTAGCACTAAATCTTCTCCGTACTTGGTACGGCAGGTCATCTTCCTCGTTGATTCGCTAAGTTTTTAGAAGAAGAAGAAGTTGCAAACTTTCCCGGACATAAGTCAATATTCTGAATATAACAAGGCAGTGAACTAGATTGGAACTAGTTGGGTTATAAGCATAAACAATGTGTTGCACAAACCTGACTCAGTCAATTGGTCCCAGGCTTTAAAATTCATCAGACCAATTTAAAAAAGTAAAGAGAAGGCTTAGGAATATGAATAAACTTTTGTGAAAGGCGCACTGTCGATAAGTTTCATGATCGGAACTCAATAAAACACTTTCCTAAAAGCAAACAAAAGATTGGTGAGGATGGAGGAGGAATATAAGAAACTTATTCTAAAAGCCTGACGGTCAACTCGAAAGAGAATTTAAGATAGCTAGATCAGATCTGCAAAGTTAGAGAATATGGGCAACCTTTTGCAAAAAGATTTTGCTTGTCTCGGGAAGCTGAAGGAATCTCTTGTAAAAAGCAAGTTATCAGTCAGCATCAAAGCTCGACGCATTAGATCAGCAAAAGGTGGGTATCAAGTCTATTAGATAGAAGTCTATAGATTAATCGAAGCATTAGATAAGCAAAAGGCGGGTTATCTATTAATAGCATGAAAGTGGTGAAGTGGAGAAGAGGGTTGGAAAGCATAGCAAAGCTTTTGTAAACGGGTGGATTGGCATCTTAAAAACGGAGAGAGAAAAGTTGCAAAATAAAATCGTAAGCAAGTTATCAGTCAGCATCAAAGCTCGACGCATTAGATCAGCAAAAGGTGGGTATCAAGTCTATTAGATAGAAGTCTATAGATTAATCGAAGCATTAGATAAGCAAAAGGCGGGTTATCTATTAATAGCATGAAAGTGGTGAGGTGGAGAAGAGGGTTGGAAAGCATAGCAAAGCTTTTGTAAACGGGTGGATTGGCATCTTAAAAACGGAGAGAGAAAAGTTGCAAAATAAAATCGTATCGTTATAAAGAGTCGTCTATAAGTTGACTTTAGGAACTAAGTTCGGGGAAATAAATCTGCAAAAGTAAAGGGAAACTCGGGATATATAAGGAATCACCTATAAAAGGCACGCTATCACCTGCACTCCGATCTAATATCGATAAGAAAGCTGTTATAAAAGGAAGGCTATCAATTAATGTCAGGCTCTAAGATTAATTCAAAACACAGGCCGAGACGTATCAGCTTATTTCTATTATTCCAACTTAATGGGTAAAGATAATGAGGAACGATTATGTACGACATTAGCGCATAACCATCTCTGGGAAACGTGACATGAAATGTGGCCCCTAAAATTAACTGTCACTTTTTCGTAAGACACATTCAGACATACCTTGTTCCACACAAGTGTAATGTAAAGACATATTGCGAGGTCCTGATGGATGCAAAAGAAGTGGATAAAGCATAAAGCTGTAATTTATTCGTTACGTAATCTTTTAGTGGACTTGTAAATTTCGAAGGAACGACAAAGTGAATAAATCGTTTGGAACCATTGCACAAAACTTTGCCTAACGGATTGTAACTCTTCTTACTCAGAACTCTATGGCACACACACGCAAACACTTCGCGGTGTCCAATAAAACGAAGTATTTAAGTTTGAGCCTAAAGGTAGTGCATGTTCGTAGGCGAATTGCTTCCGCTTTTAGGTTTGGTTACGCCAGCTGAATTAATTAAGCTAAAATTTCTAGCATATATGTTAAGCCAATTAAGTTGCTCTTATTACACCCTGCTCCACTTCCTGTACAAGGTATATTAAGTTTGTGCGGATGTATGTAACAGGTAGGAGGTGTTAATACAGACGCACCCGTTATTATACTAGTCGATTATAAAATGATTCTGAACCGATCTAAGATTGTTTATCCCTCTGTCTGTCTTTCTACCCGTTAGATATCCGTCCATATTAATTTGTGTTTAAACTGATTAAATTTAGTGTACTCTGATGGTCTTTGACGCAAGGATGAACACTCTCGAAAATTGTTTGGATCGGTACTGTTTTTCAACCGCTCCGCAAGTAACGTCCTATTTTGAATAGTCGCTATATATAGAAACAAATCGAAATTTTCCAATATTCGCTTTGTAATAGTAACGAGCCATTTTAAATTGATATGAACAATTGGGTTCGGCTGGGGCAATTTTTTGAACCCTCTATATTAAATCCACCCTTAGGAAAACTACATCTTTATATAGAAAAAAGGTAATAATCAATTGACATAGAAATGAACTATATCGAATTTGGGCTACGTAGATCAACTTTTTGGATACCACCACCTATAAGGATACCTCCAATATGCGGGTTTTCATGAAACGTATGCCATTGCATGACATTAATATGTAACTGTTGCGTGTATTATCACTAAAACGAGTAAATAATAGGCGAGGTGGTATCTATAAGTCGGCGCTGCCTGACTGTAGGTATCAGACAAAGCCCATATATTCTTTCAATCATTGCTTTTTCAAATAAATTCAAATATCTTATGACATTGTGGCATACAGTCATGCAGTATACAAATGACCAAACGTGATTCGAGCATTGAGAGATGAAAGTTTCTAAACAACTCAACCAATGATTAATCGAATAATAATTTTTCTAATTATCGATTAAAAAACGTGTTACGAGCACTTAAATTTGATTCTTATACGAAATTACATCGGGTACATAAAATTTGTATTAGAAATATTCGGAATATGTTTACGAGTGTATGCACACACACACAGCACGTTTGACTTAGATATCAACTATTTGCAGACATGGTATGTATGTATGTCAGTGTATTAACCTTAAAGGTCATATGTTGTTGCTTTCGTTCGGCAGAAAATTCGAATGAAGCGCATCTTTCAGGTTAACATTTAAAATTCTCCATATTTCCTTCTTTCGACCTCGGACTGGAGAGGGAAATTTAAGAATCGCTTGCAATAGAGCCGTTTTTCACTGCCTTATTAAATGTAATAACTTTTCTCAGCTGAACTAAAATCGAATATGGAAAATCCTTTACGATACTACAGGACATATGAATACGTGTGTGTGGGATTATTTTAATTTAATACAAAGTTGATATGAAAGTGCAATGTGCTGTATGCGGGATACACGGGAATATTTGAATTTTCTATACTTCATTAAAAAAAGTTACAATGAATTTAGATGGATAGGCGATAAAAGCGCATTTTGTTCGTACGAACCGAAGGCGGCTTAAATATGCCACCATATTTTTGAGGAAAGCCCTTTTGCAAGCAAGTAAGCACGCGATGAGTCATGAATTTCTTGGAACCCCAGCGACAAGTGCATGGATTTAAGCAAGTCGGGCAATTTAATACAAACTCATCATCCTCAGGTGGTAAATAAGAAAGTAACTTAAAACGCCATGGCGCGCGTAAGTCCGTAGGATGCCAGTGGCATTCGCAAGGCGGTAAACAATGGCATGTATGTTTTTTCACTTTGTTCTGTTTTTCCGGTTCGCCCGTACCAAACTTAGTACACTTATATAATCTATAACGTGGAGCATATCCAAAACGATCGTATGATTTTCCATCCTTTTCGTTTGCTAAGAAACGTTCCAACAATTCCCAGTGCGAGTAATTGGGTGCCTTCTCCCGTATTATTTGCATACGACGCCATAAATCAACGCGTCTTACATCTTCATATTTTTTCCCCGTTTTTGTACGGAATAATTTGTATAATTCAAATAAAAATTTCGGTGGCAAACTGATACTACGTCCAAATTTGGTCATCTCGTAAAAGAAGAGCAATCGTATACGATGAGCAATGTCACGAATATGAGTAAAATCTCTAATATTCATGGCGGATAAGGCCGAAGCATCTAGCAGCAAAAAAGTTCGACCGTTAATAAGATTTTCACGAAAGGTATTCTGTAACCGTAACCGACTTACTGTTATCCAAAATTCATACAATTGTATGGTTTACATTTACCTGATATTGCCGATAACCCAATTGTCTCAACCAACGACAAATCTGTTCAATATTCCATTCGTAAATACTGACCAAGGGCATGGCATCTATTATTTTCGAACACAAATTGACCAAAGTATCGGGCGAACACTTAAAGACAATGGGTACATCTTTCTTATTGAAACTACCTGCAAAACCTCTTGTTGCTGCATTCAAGCGAAAACTGAATTTTGTTAAAGGATGTGGCGGTGGTGGTCGCCTCACTTCTATTTTCACAAACATTTCATCAGATTTTCTATACAAAAGACGCATTTCTTCTCTCAAGACTTGAACAAATAATAAATAATTTTTTTTTTATATATAAAAATCTAACACGGGACGAAACGACTTGTTTCAATCTTCTTCTTCTTCTTCTTCTTCTGTCAATCAATAAACAAATGATTCAATGCCAACATTGTTTGAGCATTTGATTAAGTTCACAGACAGCTTGGTCATAAATATATACAGATATATACATAATATGCTATGCGTATTACGACATCCGCCACGTCGCTAAAATCATTTTTTTCTTTCCCAAATTTTCAGTTAAATTTCTTGTTTTATTTCATTTCGACTTTTCAAGCGAAATGTTATGGGCTTTTCTCCATTTCCAAATGATTGCAAGATGATGCAGAGTAAATTTCGTAGCGCAACACAAGTACTATAAATTTTCATTGTTTTTATACCACTCTTAGGGTATAGGATTATATTAAGTTAGTGTGAATGTATGCAACAACCAGAAGGAGTTGATATAGATACGTTTTTCAGCGTAACGAACGGTTCAGAATAGCTTGCTGAATCGATTTAAGTTTGTCTGTCCTTCCGTCAATGCCAAATATACTTTGCATATGGCACGGTATGCGACCAATGAAAACCTATTATCATTGACGGTACATGTACTTTCAACTCCCTTGCTTGTGTAGACGCCTTTTGACTATAAAATGAGTTTAAAAGGGCGCAAAAATATCTAATTATAGACAGACTTAAGGCCTAAAGAAATTTTTGGTTGAATTTGTGCTTTTTTTCACTTAATGCCAGAGACTGTAAACAATAGATCGCTAACTTCGAGAGATTCATTCCCTTGTGTTGCTTTAGAGCAAGGGTACCTGTACTGCACTGTAGAAGCTGAATTGCTTCTATTGGCTTAACAGAAGCTTTGAACCTTTTAGAATGAAGAGAAAATTTCGTTCTACCATACACTGATGATGCATGGGTATATTAAATTTTTTCGGATGTATGTAACACCCAGAAGGAGACACACTCTTTCTTATATCGATCGATTCATAATTGCTTTCTGAAAAGAATTAAGCTTATCCGTGCATCCATCCGTTTTATCTTCTTCCGTTCAGCCTCCTGACCGCAGCAGGTTTCGAGATATTTTGATGAAATTTGATACACCGCCATGTTTTACCACGAAGACGAACGCTATTGGAAATGATTTGGATTTTACCACTTTTTCGACCACGACGAAGCGAAGTTTTTCTCTAATTTTCAAAATTTTTAGTCTTCAATCACATGATTCTGCCTCTCCTCTTCTTTTAGGCGAAAATTTTAAAACGGACAGACGGACAGAGAAGCTTAATTAAACAATTAATTGCGAAAGTGGTTCTACAACGAAAATTGGGTTCATCTCAAGTCCTTTTGCTTGCATCCACACAAACTTAATATTCCCTCACAAAATCAAAATGTTGGGCATGGGTATCAAAAGCAATATATCGAATGCAAATCTGTCATTAATAAACGTCACAATTATTATCTGTGCAATTATTTGCGACTTGTCGTGTGAGTAGAAGCACTTGTGTTCAGAATAATTAGATGCTTAATTATCTTTAAAACTTTTTCAAATTTTCAAATATTTATCTTACATCTTTTTCTTTTTATTTAATATATATATATATATATAAACACTTTACACGGAATCACATATTATATAAGAAACGTTTAAGACTAAATTATTACAGAAATGCTCGTAACATCACTAGAAACGTCACAACAAAGAGTGCTGTCGTCTCATCATTTTTATAGTGGCTTGATGCTAAATTGTGGACTGTGGAGAAGCATAAAAGATAGAAAGAAAAATATAATTTTTGTTAAAAATCTTTTTTGTTATTGATCAAAAATTAACAAGAATTATCTAATTACACGCACGCTGGGTCCCATTAATGAACTGACTATGGCGTCAATGGGTGATAACTTAATGACATTTATGTGTAATGAACGAATGAGTGCGATTTGCTTTAATGTATTGAAGGATATTTTCAAAGAGTCACCAGATTTCTGAGTATGCTTTCAATTTTGTGTTAAAAGGTGAACTCGTTAAAAAAAAAAACTCTAAAAAAGGTCTATGTAGATTCTGGCGTTGTAGAAATAGTATAGTCCGTCAGTGTCAGTCAATGATAATGGCAGTGATTGAATTGTTTCTAGGGCTTTATGGCACTTGGCACATCCTTGTTAAGACCACATCTTGTAATTTAGGCAGAAAAGTTAGGCAGAAAATTTAGTTACTATCCCGTGATAGAGAATGCTATTCTAAGTATGATTCGATGGCGACTACAAGTCAAAATTCGCATCAAATAGTGACGCAGAGCGAATGCATTCGTTTCTCAATAATCTCTTGTCGATGTATTGAAGTCCAAATGCGATGATTTTAACGGTGAACACATAAGTTGATCGCTGAAGATGATTTTGTTGGATAGATCAGCCCCACCCACTTATTGTTGTTCCATAATCCATTCAACGCAATCTAATAACTGAACAGATCTTCATATTTAATAATCCCGCACTCTCAGCTGTAACGCAGTTTTTTTTTGTGCTTTGGCAACTCTATTCCTTTCGCGAATTTTGGGATAGACAATGCAAACGCTTTCGCGAAGGTCATGAAAATGTTGGAAAGTCAGGTTAGCTTTCGCTTTTATTATTATATTTATTATGTATTCAGCTGTTTGACAAAAAAGGTGAGAGCCTAATTTTTCATAGGTCATTATGACCAAGGTTTCGCGGAAGGAATCGCGTTTTTTCTCAAGAGATCACCGTTGGGGAGATTATTGAAAGAACAGAAATTTATGGAGAAAGCGATTTCATCTTATTTTGAACAACAAATTGCTGATGGCAAAATTTATCCTCTGAACAGTTTAGCTGTTGTACTATCAACGAATTCTGAGGTTACATCATACTGTGATTTGTCCCTAACGCTCAGACTTTAAAAGATAATTTTTTGTAAGAATAATAATAATAATGAAGATGAAGCGGAAGAAGATGTCTATAAAAGATTTTTCTGTTCCCAAACAGATTTCTTAACTACAAGAGACACTGGAATGAATGTTGTATGCTTCTATAACCAACGTTTGTAGATAGGGGCTGATCGGATTTGTTCTTATAATTATAATTCCCAGAAAAATGCAGAAGAAGCCCTATAAAGTATATATCGACCTAATGAAGTCAGATCAACAAGAGCTGCATTAACCAGATTCTTTTTCTTTTTTTTTTTTGACTCAAGCTTCCGTATGGATGAAAAATCAATCCCATCGTTTCCTCTTTGAATGAAAAGTTCTTTGAGCAAAGTTCTGCAGATACAACGACAATCATTAAAGGGCTTATGTGTTTGCCTTTTGTCAGAGGGAAGGCCTACGCGTGGCTGCAGCTGAGACCATGTTACATATACATGCTTCGTCACTGTGAAATTTTGAATTGAACTCCGTCCATCCATTCGGTTGGCTGTTTCTCCTCCTTCTGTTGTTGGAACGCTCATAAAACTTGGTATATGTACGTTATTTAGCCAACGGCTGCAGGCTAAATTTGAATATAGGCACCAGCGTTAACGACCACGCCCACAATAATTGAAAACCTTATAGTTGGATTATGTTGATCCAAGCTGGGTACATTTAAATATTCACGAGAAAAGTATAAAATTTCAATGGAAAGACTGGATCCCATTCGCCAAAACATATCCTCACAACAGAAGTGTAAGATCTGCGAGGAATGCCTGGAGCTAAGACTTCACATAAATATTTGCTAGGATTCAACAAAAAGATCGAAACGAAAAAATTCGTCCATCTGGTAACTAGCTCACCCATAAGGAAACGGGTTTTCCCATTTCTATATGCAGATGTGTTTGCAAGGGATGGGTATGACGGATTTCTGCTAAGAGGACTATGGGAAATCCTCTCTAACGGATATTTTTTCTTACCGACCTCTGAAAGGAATTTTTCAGAGCACTTTATGGATCAGATTTTCAATCAGAGGGCCAGTCTTTTAATCAGTGCCGCCAATGTGTGGATGAGAGAGAAAGTATACTCCATATTGTATGGACGGCTCCAAGTCCACGGCCAACGTTATTGAACGAATCAAGAATCTTTAGCGTAACACGCGACTGCAGTCCTAAACGAAGGTCAAGAAAAAGGCAAATTTAACTAAACTTTCCTTTTTTTTTTTGTTAGACTACATATGCTCAACAGAAGGAATGTGACACCTCTATAGGAAGAGTGTCCTTATTTGATTTTGTTTGTTTACCTCATATGGTGTAACGTAGAATAAAAACAAAAAATTCTAAATAAATTTGTTTTTGAATGTGATTCCCGCGACTGACATGAACGAATGTACGTATGTCAGAAAAGTGTGCAGTTTAGTGAAATATGACCGAGAGTTTCATGAATACATAATATGTGCCTATGTATGTGTATTTAATATGTATGAGAGTTATTCTACTTACAAATTTACATGAATATAAATCAAATGCATTCTGTTTATGTACGTAATCACAATACTCTTACCTAACAACATGGCCTCGCGATTGTCAATTAAACCCGGCCGTTGTCGTCGTTGTAAAACAGTTTCTTTGTCACTTTTCCAAAACATTGGTGATAAGCTAGCCAGACATTTGACGCTCATCGTTCCTTTGTGAAAATGTCGCGTTTCGATTGTCAACTGTAACCCTAATGTTGTTGTTATGAGGCCGTAACGATGAACTGTTTCATTGTAACGTATTAAATTAAGTTCATCAAGTGCCTGAAAAAGAAAAACAAAATAAAAAAAAAAACACTAGAGATAACAATTTTACAAAACTATATTAAAATATTTTGTATGTAGATTAACAAGTTAGTGGACATTCTCTTAACATAGCGTGGAAAATTATTAGGTTGCCAGGATCTCTGTAAGGAACTGCATTCATATATTTGTCATTACATTGGACTTTCCATTTGAGGTGCAGCATGTTCGCGGTTCAACGTGTCGTTATAATCTGTTGGGTGACCACTTGCGTGTTAGGTGGGTGTAGCGGATTTTGTTTTTCATTTCCCACTTTTCTGTTTCCTAAGTTTACCGTTTTCTTTTTACACTTTACTGCTAGAGCTGCGAGAAAATTTAGTGTATAACCGAACCAAAGGCTTTCTACATATGCTAGGAGATACATATTTGATGGATATATATATATAAATATATATATATATATATATATATATAAATTGACTTGAAGATCGTAAATTTGCATCGTGAAATTGGATTAAGGATCGAGTATTGAAATCGTTAGTCCATTATTGCAGAGCATAGCTAATATGAAGATACTGAGGCAGATGACTATCAAAAGTAGAATGACCAGAGTCGTATATCCGTCCCGAAAATATTACAAGCACTGAACTGTCTAAAAATGGATTGATTCTAAAATGAATATGGTAGACACCGCAACCTAGTAGGTTAATTTTTTCTTAATAGTACCAACGATATGGGTATCAAATAAAGAACTTGGAAAGTAGAATGCGAAAAGCTAAATGTGTTGTTTCCAAATTCAATATCTTGGGCGTCATGACCTAGTGAACTAATTTTTTTATTGCAATACCGTTGATATGGGTATCACATAAAAGGATTCGAAGAGCAGAATGCGAGAATCTAAGTATGTTAGTTTGAAATTAATTATGGTAGACGTCACGACTTAGTAGATATTTGTTTTCTCAAAAATATCTCCGATATAGATATCAAATGAAAAGAGTTGGAGAGAAGAATACCATAAGTTGTGTTAGTCATAGTTTAATTATGGTGGACATTTAATGCATAAAGTCTTGGGACGTAAAGAAAAACCGATTTCTTGGACATTCAAATCTTAAGTGGACTAAGAGTTTAAGTGGTGGGTATGCGAGATTCAGCCACCGCTGAATATAACTCTCTTACTTGTTTTTTTTCACCGCCGAACCGACAATTCGAAGGATGGACCAGCGGACAATAAAATACAAACCAGTGCATCCCGTTCAGAATTTTACTTTTATTCAAAATCTACAGATCTTTTAGCGCCTCTCCTGCGTATTTTTGGCTGTTTTACCTGGAAAATCTAGCGTACCTCCACCCTTCGCTGCAATTGGAATTCTACATGAAGTAGCCATCGAGAGGGTAGGAAATTATCTACTTTCAGACTTCTTTACCAAAAAAAAAAAAAAAATCAGGTGCCACGGAGATTCCAGACTTATCACAACTCTTCGATATTATTAAGGGAACCGGAAAAATAGCAGTGCGTTAGGTGGCCGACCTTCCTCTGTCGATATTTATTGCTGGATCTTGAAAATTTATGGAGAAAAGGTTTGCTGGCAATCCAGGGTGAACAGACAGCCGGAATGCAAACCCCGGTGAATGCGGAATATCCGAAAACATGGCAGTCGAAACTATGATAGGTTTCGCCTTGCTGGGAGGGCAGAATTTAGACCATGTATAATCTCTCATATTTGATGCCTAGCTTTGGTATAAGACCTCTAAGTAATGTGAAATTGTCTTATATTATGGGGTGTGAGGGAGGTGAGTGTTAAACAATTTATCACCTACAGATCGCAGGCGACGGGAAGTCTATCGCTTAATTAAGCCACAATGGCATGTGTGCACGTAAGATTTCGAAGTTATCTGGCTCCATATCTGTACCAACACTCTTTGGCATTGCACATAAAAATACTATTTACTTATTTCATTATTCCTACCATATTCTTATATATATCATATGTATATGGTATGCTGTATATGCGGTTGAATTGCAATAAGAAGGGAAACCATTCGGTTATTTGAGGCATATCTTGCAATTTTCAAAACTAAAGAATATTAAATGAAAAATAAGTGTAAATACACTCAAGTATTCCATCGATATTTTTTCTCAATGCAATAAATATTGTTCGTATACATGCATATACACACATATATATACACACGTATATGTATATGTGAGCATTGCGAATGAAATTGTATTCTGTTGCTTTTGGTGGAAATTTCATCTGCTACTCTGGCAGTAATGCAATAGTCTTCGATAACTCTACTTAGTGCAGTTGCTTTCAAATGCAAAGCATTTTATCACATAACAGCTTTAAAGTGTTTCTTTAAGTGTATAATAAATTTTATATATTTCTCTTCATTTGGCGCAACCATTAAATAAGAGAAATATATAAAGACGAATGAATAAATAATCACATATCGTAGGCTCTTATCGACATTTAAATGAATAAAAGCAGCGACAATTTCGGTAAGTGATGATGAACTTTCCAAGATAGCTTCATATAAAATGCTATTACAAATTAATAGATTTCTCCTCAAATATTTGCAAAAAAATTTTTGATAATAATTGAAAACTTTTTCAATATTTTTTTCATTTTCTTTCTAATGTTTTTCTTTTTTCTTAAATAATAAAATTTACGTCAACTTCATTAACTATTGATGACTTCTCTTGAATAGAACATTTCCACAGAATTCTTTCAATGTAAGGTCAGAAGACGTCAAACCTTGCCTTGCACTTACCAAAGTTTCATGTTATTCATGAAAATTTTATTATACAAGGGTATGTTAAGTGCGGGCGGATGCTTGCAAAACTCAGAGGAACTTGCGATAGATCTATTTTTTTGTTATGTCGTTGCATTCAGAATCATTTTCTGAATCGATCAAAGCTTGTCTGTCCATCTGTCCACCTCATTTTTTTCTTTCGGGTTCAATTTTTTAGATATTTTTAATGAAATTTAGTACGCTGACTGACATCTTTGGACCCAAGGACGAAATGAAAACGGTTCGGATCACTTATTCGTCTTCCGCCCATAGAAAATTTTATTTCAAAAAGTCGTTATATGAATAACTGTAGGATAAACTGTAGCATAAAGTTTTAGAGATCCCACAAAGTATGTGTATTCTTGATCAGTATCAAATACTGAATTAATTTAAGCTTGTCCACCTGTCCGGTTGTCCATCCGTCCATTTGTGCAATGTCTGTTGTAAACATTCTCCCGGTCGCAAAAATGAAGCTATAGACTTCAAATTTGGCAGAAACTTTGGAGGTTCTTGCACGCAGGTTAGGTTGAGGTAACGCCTTTTCAAAAAATATAAAAATTTGTTTTTTTGCTTATTACTCATAAACTACAGCAGATAATTCTACAAAATTTAAACCTATGCTCTATGGACGATGCCATAATACGCGTACAAGAATGGGTTAGGTAGAACAAGCCTACCAGATATTGTAGAGTATGAAACTTCAAGTTGTTTTTCAATACCTTTGTAATACGAAGAAGCAAGCTTCAAAAACCCCACAAAGTGCAAAAAGTGGCTACTTTCAAATTCGAAGTGCACCTGAACACGTCCGTCTGTCCAACTGTCCTTCTATTCGCAAAAATTAGATATTGCCTGGAAAATTCTTAAGAGAATTTGCAAATGACTCAAATAGAACGAAAGACATGCCCACAACAACCTCACGCCAATGGAACAAAAACTGTGCACACCTTTCCTTTCCGTGTTTTTTATTTGTTTTTCGCTCATAAACTATCACACATACACCGTTGATATTTCCACTTTTAGTCTGAAAATGGAAAAAATCAACTACGTCTACAGTACGTCCATAGAGTAGGAAAGTTAATCTTTTGTTTTTTTCTTTTCGCCTTTTGTAAGATAACGGCGGGTATGAAAGATTCACTCACGAGCGAATACAATTTTGTTTTTTCTTTATTTTCTCTTATCTGTTGCTATTGTTTTCGAACAATTGTCATAAAGAATGCAAACAATTTCCCTAAGCTACTGCACAACTGTTACGAAATGAACAAACCTTCTCTGCTGAAAAGGAAGGAAAAAAAAAGAAATGAAAGTATTTTGATGTTTGCTCTGTTGCTTTTGAGCAATTTTCGGGTATCAAAAGTTATGGTAGGTTGTGCTTGCGAGATATATAATGAGAAAGAAATTGAAAGCGATGATGCGAGGAGATTTCCTGGTTAACTAGCTTTTAAAAGGCGAAGATGAAAAGGACAAACAACTGAAGAAAAGAGTTACTGGATCTCGGCTACTAAGACTATTCTTTTCAAAGTCCTGTCTTTAGGCTGACGACGCAACATATACGATTTCATTAAAATGAAACGAAATTAGTAGACTCCCGTATCAGCGCGAATTGTTAAATAGTTAAGGCCGCTTCGGTTAGTATGATTTTTTCACTTTTCTTCATCAAAAATCAAATCAAAATGTATACCTTGTTGCCATATAAATAAAGTCTCGCTTTTTGTAAGAACCAATATATGAGAGTAAGATCGCACAACAGACCTATGTGTTGTAAACTTGGTATAATGGATGTATTTGAACATCCACCATTTTGTATGAAGATTAAGTGTTTATCGCCATAGGCTTATTTTCGTAAAGAACGGTTATATCGCAGGTACATATGTAGGCACGATTTCCCTATTAAGTTAACATATCAGAATACTATGCTTCTTCAATTTCTGTTTAAGAGTAATAGATATGGGAAACTCCATTATATATACATATACGACCCTTTTTCAAAATGGGGCATTATATGACCTGTGGTGGGAGATATAATCCGCTTGGTTCAAAACACGTCAGCGCCAAACTATATCGAAAAAACCGATCCGTAAGTCCAACAGAGAAAAGTACATTGACAGGGAGACATTAGAAAAGTAGAGGGACAGACGGACCCGGATCTATATATACTATAGAATGAACTTCTGAACTAGTTGGATTAATAAGAAGTGGATCTATCCCATAAGCCCGTATGAACTTACACAACACAACAGCATTATTGTTTTAACCTTTAAATGCAAAGTAAGTGTCAAAAAGCCACCATGTTTGGAAAGTATCACTTTTACTTTTTAATTTGAAGAAAAGTGCCAGCGGATCGCAAAACAATTGATGAAAAATGGTTGTCCTATGAAAACGTAAAACGCCGGAAACCATAACTCAGGCACAACGAGCTATTAACCTGAAGAATAAAGCTAAGTAACTGCGAAGGAGTCCGCTTGATGGGATTAGTTGGCTATAACGTGTTACGAACTGCTCTAGCTTAACGAAATTATTATTGGGTAGCATTACTGAGAGCAACTGGTACAAGGAAAACATATATTAAAGGAAAAATAGACGCAATATGTCAAATCTTTGGGTCTTTAATGGCTTGTTTAACTGATAGGAAAAGAGTTGTTAGGGACGTTGGAGTCGGACGAACTAATTGGAAACTATCCCTACCTTCTTTATAGTTGTTTTCAAGCGACATAAATTTCCAGATAACTTTTAGGAAACTTTGTACTGTTCAAAAGAGGCGTTCACTTCCCCTCATTTGTTAAAAGAAATCTTCACTAATTATCTTAAATATCATAAGTAACTCAGTAAAATGGCAAATAAATAAACTCCACACAAGTGAAGCAGTTTTGTGCACAGGAAGAAACCGCGATAAATTCTCTTTTGCGAATGGAAGTATATTTAACACAGATACTAGAGAATTAGGCAGATAGGCAGATGGAGAGACAAACAAACAGAAATACAAATTTTTGTAGATTTATCTGCTATATTTTATTAGTGATGAACAAAAAGGTCAATTTTTTATTTCTTTTGGAACACAGAGTTGTTCTCAGTTGATGAGGTACTGTAGGGATGTCGCTCAACCGGTTTGGCCTATTTATAATTCCAGCCTGCTTGCAAGAACTTTCAATGTTGCTGGCAAATGCGAAGACGATAGCTTAATTTCTTCGGCCGGGAGAAGTTTTACAACACACAGACGGACAGATATGCTTAAATCGATTCAGAATTGAAAACATATGTATTATGTCGGGCTTCTGTAGCTTCCTTCTGGGCGCTGAAAATGTTTTGAGAAAATGAATGTACTCCTCATCCTCCGGTGATGGGTATAAAAGTGCAGCTTCATCTGTACACTCAAGATAATTTAATAATATAGGTCCATTAAGAATTGTTGTTCGTTTATATATTCGTATAATCTATCATTAATTAGTTTTCAATACAGACATATACGTTACCAGATGTAGTTATACGCTTTTGCATTAATCCAAGTGAAATAAACAAAAAAGTTGTACTCTACTTTTACGACGTAGTATCTTTAAGTCGGAGGAATGAACCTTCTCTCTCCCTCTCTGTCTCTCTCTCTCTCTATGTCTCTCTGTCTATGTCTCTCCCTCTCTATCTCTCTCTCCCTCTCTCACCCTCTCTTCTACTATCTCAACATCGTATATAAAGCTTCCTTCTTCCTTGTTTTTTAAAGGTTTTTCAATGAAACAACTTTCCCCACATTTGTGGGCACACAACACTTTCAACTTTTTTCAATTTTCGAATCGGTTTTAATTGCTATGAAGAACTTCTCTCCGATAACTTCGATAGACTTATTTTTGCAAACCAAGAAGAATCTTCTACGAAGTTTCACATCAGCAGATGTTATTGAACAGAGGTTAACTTATTTGAATAATTGAAAAGTGGACGAGGAATATAATGTTTCACATGTATATGACCATTATTATAGCCATCGCCGATGGATGAGGAGTATATACATTTTGTCAAAGCGTTTGCAACGCCCAGAAGGAGGCATCAGAGACCTCATATATCCTTGATCAGCATCAAATCCTAAATCGATTTAGGCATGTCCGTCTGACCGTCTGACCGTTTCTCCATCTGTATAAAGACTGTTGTAAACATTCTCCTGGCCGAAAAAATGAAGCTATCGACTTCAAATTTTATCAGCAACAGTGGAAGCTCTTGCGCTCCGTTTGTTATTGAAAGTGGGCCAAATCGGTCGAAGGACGCGCCCACAGCCATATCTAAAATGACAATACCTCTGTTTTTCAAAGAGAATGAAAAATTGGTTTTTTGCTCTTTACTCATAAAGTATAGCAAGTGAATGTACATAAATTCAAATGCATATTCTATGGGCTACGTTGTCGCATCTGCACACAAAAATGCAAAAAAATTGACTACGCCTACCCAATATTATAGTGTATCAAAATTTAATTACTTTTTCAATACCTTTATAACACGCAGAAACAAGTTGCAAAAACTTCATAACGAATACAAATTCTTGGCCAGTTTCAAATCTTGAATGCACCTAAACAGGTCCACCTATTTGTCTGTGCATCTGTCTGTTTGCGCAACTTTGTAGTATTTGTTGTAAACATGCTTCCGGTAGCGAAGATAAACAAATTTGCAAAAGAATTTGGAATTGACCTAAACTTTTCAAAAGACATGCCTAAAACGTCCATACGTCTAAACGATAAAAACTTGTATTTTGAAAACAGAAGAAATCAATTGCACCCACTCCCTATTATAGAGCATGAAAATATTGTTCTTTTACTTCTTTTGTCTTTTTTTGGGTTAAACGGCGATGGGTATGAAAGATTCGGTTTCGACCGAATTTAATTTTCTTGCTTGTTATCAATGTTATTGGTCAAAACTAATAGAATTACTTACATAAGGTTACAAAAGGGTTGTTTATGCTGCATACAGAATACACATCCAAAGTAATTAACTCTACGTATGCACTAATATGCAGTCATTTTGTGCTTCTAATCAACAACAGAAAATCAATATCCTTGAAATGGTTCATTCAATTATAGGTAAAAGCAAAATAGCCAGTCTGCTCACAGTCTTCGCAGGCAGTTGTTTGGAACTTAAACACTTTTAAAGTAAAAGGCTTTCTTTCATAACGTAATTTCAAAGCAATAAATCGTGATGGTATTACAATTTGAATGATTTACTGTGCATACATTTGCAAAATATTAAGCCTTTCGTTATTGAAGAGAATTTCTCGACAAAGAAAACGAAACTTTTTGATTGTAATGAAAACTCTTAAATAGTTTTCAAACTCGAGTTAATGTTCTTTTTATTAATGTCAATAAGTTATAAGCTTTAAGAAGGAAGTTTTATACTCTAACACTACCTATGGAACAGGGTATATTAAATTTTGTGCCACCTTTTATTATATCGTTCAATTTCGTTTTCTGTTTCGATCCAAACTTTCTTATCCGTCTCTCCGTCTGTCCATCGAAGTTCTATCCATGTGCTCATATGTTCAAGATATTTTGATGAAATCTAGTACAGTAACGCAATCGAAAACAAGTAAGAACATTATAGTCGAGCCACGCGGACTGTTACATACCCTACACTACTTCGCCTAGAATGGTCATTCCCTCGGTTCGGTAATAATACATTAAGAAGTGTACATTATTTTGATGCAAAGTCGTAATTTTCATGAAAGCTCGCATATTGAAAGGTTCGATTTTCTCCCCATATAAGTGTTTACGTTTCGTGAACCAGAGCTATGTGATCCAAATTCGCTAACGTTAATTTTTTTTTGCTGAAACTCTACCATAAATTAGTTTTCGTCATAAAGTATTAAAAATTAAGCCTTTTCCGGAAGAGCCTACTACTCATGAGATATCTTATACGGAGTGGGGTCAAGAAGTAAATCCATGTCGTTCAAACTAAGCCCACTTAATTTTTTTATTTAATTACTATCATAATTAAAAGTTCATCACAAGAAAATTAACAATTAGGCTTCTTGGGCATATAAGGATTTACGTTTCACGAGAATCTTTATATGCGGTGGCATCTAAAAAACAGCCTTATGTGGTCGAAATTCGCTGAGGTGGATTTGTTTATGAGCTAGTTTTCATCATGAGATTTAAGAAATTCTATCTCTTTACCAAATAGAGCTTCCATTTCTGCAAGAGCGGCTATATGATAGCGGGTCCAACAAATTTCCCCAGCCTATCCAAAGTTTCACACCAATTCGGAATGCCGAAATATTACTACTTAGCCACTTTTGCCGTGAAATTTTTCCTCATTTAACGACTTTTTAAGAATAGAAAGAAGAGAAAATGGACCGATTCGAACCATTTTGAATAGCGTTCGTCCTTGGATCAAAGCACGTCACTGTACCAAATTTTATCAAAATCTCAAAAATAACGACCTGACATCAGACGGACAGACGGATAGACAGGCTTAGATCGATTTGAAAATGATTCTGAATTGGTCGGTATAAGAAAAGGTGCATCCATCTTAAGCGCTTCTGCGCGTTACATACGTACGTACTAACTTAAGTCTATAGCACAAGTGGTGTAGAGCATAAAAGGGGTAGATTTTTTTCAATTCTTACTATTACTCATTCACCCGGAGAAATAAATTTTACGATTAAAGTTTTAGAGCACTGGCATCTGAGGCTTTATCAGCTTGATTGAAAACTCTACCGCAAATTTTTAAAAAAACTACTTACAAAAAAGAACTATTAACATGAACTTATATTGAAGAACGTGTCAACGCTTCTGTTGGATTCTTTTCACTCTTTGCCTATCACCTTTTACCTATCGCTCCCTTAAGCAAATGTTACTCTTTTGAAAACAGGTCACCAGCACCAGCTTGTGTTGTGTCTTTTTTGTTAATCCTTTCACTTGTCAGCTTTCCTGTGAATTGCTGTTAATCTTTTCGTCACCGACCAGCTGCATAAATCTTCTCTTTACTTTATATCGTCGACAGGTAAGTCATTGCAAATCTTTACTTGCTTTAAACAATTTAAGAAAAATTCATTTTCAGCAAAATCACAGTAGGTTTCATACTTAATTTATGAAATATATGTTTTACGTAATAGCATTTTAATTATCGAAATCGTCTTGTTAGTGCTAGTCATATGCAGGAAGGTAGGGTAAGTAAGGTAAGGTAAGGTAAGGTAAGGTCAAAAACCGTTGGAAATTATCCTAAGTTTCTAGCCTATTCATTTACTTGAAATGGGCAAAGAACACGTTCCTATACACAGTTGCATCTGTACGTGATGGCTGCTTGTTCAAGAAGAAGGTTGCAGGGTATCAACTCGTTTTGTCTTTCCCTTAATCCTCAAGTTATCATCTAACCCTTTACATTTTTTTATTCAACAAATTTATCTTTACTTCAGACTTACCGCTTCATTATTTATGAACCAATGTAAATGCGAAGCTGGATGTGATTTGCCTGAGGTACAATTTAAATCTAAGATTTCTCCAATTTGATACTGTGGTTGTTGCCCTCTGATGTACGGCCCGTCACGGGGAAGATCTGTGAAATCGAAGATAGTTGTAAAGTTAGTGTAAAGTACGGGTAATAACAAAGTTTTTTTTACTTTCTCCTGGACTTAACTACGTAGGCAAACATGAAACTCAGTTAAAATAAATTAACAGCCGAATTTAATTGATTCTTAGAAGTTAATCTTATATTAATTAATGTTAGAAACAAATACAAAGTATATAAGGAGAAGTAAAGAAAAAAAAATTAAAAACAACAAGCAAGAATATTATAATTCGGTGATGACCGAATCTTTTATACCCATCATCCTATAAGAAACAAAAGGGGTAAAAGAACTACATTTTCATGCTTTATGATATGGATTGGGGCCGGGTGATGTTTTAAAATTTCAAAATAAAAGTTTTTGTCACATAGGCGTATCGGCGTTGAAAGGTTGGAATAGTTTAAGTCACTTTCCATTTGGTAGACTATATGTTCGTTTTTGCAAACGGCAGAATTTTATACCACAAATGTTACACAATTATGCAGACAGACAGAAGGGCAGATGAACATTTATCTGCTATAGTTTATGAGTAATGAGCAAAAAACCAATTTTTCATTCTCTTTAAAAAACACAGTTTAGGTGGTGCTGTGGACGTGTTATTGTATCGATTTGGTCGATTTTCAATAACAACCTGCCTGCGAGAACTGCCAAAGTTTCCGCCAAATTTAGAAGCTGATGCCTTCATTTTTGCAGCCAGAAGAATGTTTGCAACAGATATTACAAAGACGGACAGACGGGCATGCTTAAGTCGACTCAAAATGAGTATACCCCCGATCCTTCGGTATTGGGTATAATAACTCAAATATAAATAAGCAAGGAAGAAAAATTAATGAGTGCAGACGGACAGACAAATATAAATCAATTCAGAATTTTTTTCTTGACTTCACTAAAAGCCAGATATTTCTGTATGTTGCTTAGATCCGTATACACTTGCTATGCTTTCGTCACATGTGGTGTGGACTTCGAAAGAATCGGATATTAGTAGTAGTACAGATGTCTTCATACATTAGTGTTATAATCGCATATGTCTTGCTATTAAAAGTCGTGCAACACTCGGTCAAGTGCAATCAAAATTTAAATATTAAATAAGAAAAAGGCCTTTCAGCCGTACCAAAAATCTTATAGTTAAGGTTGAGTACAAACGAACCGTAAGTCCACCTTATTTATGTCTTTTCATAGCCTATACCACTGATGGTAAAATGATATGTTAAGTTTGTGCCGACGTATGCAACACCCAGAAGGATCCATCTTTTATTATATCGAGAAAGTGACTTTGAATCTATCTAACCTTGTCTTTCCGTCTGTCTATCTTGTTCCAGACGTCGCAACGTTTGAGATATATTGATGAAATTTAGTAGAGCGACATGTTTCGGCTCGAGGACGAAGGCTACTGAGAGTGCTTTGGATCGGACCACTCCCTACATATAATATAATACTTTGAAGGTCGTCATGTAAACAATTGTATTAAGCGAAGTAGTGTAGAGTATTTGGTAGCTGACTGCGTTCCGCTATAGCGTTTTCAGTTGTTTGGAGTTCCATGCATCCGTATAAATTGAATATACACTTACCACAAGTCGCGCATATATTACGTAAAGCAAGGCTAAAGCCTTTATAGATTAAATGTAAGCTAAACGGGGGTCAACCGCCAACTTGATATCTGTGTCTATGTAGAGGAAGGTCTTAGGAATATAACTTTGTAGTTGTGATAGCAAGTCCTGACTGCTAGGTACGGTCCTTTGGGGACCGTGTTGGCTGTGGTTTTCATCGTTCATGAAGCGAATAATTGACGGTAATAATAGGCCCTAACAATCCCTAAAGTGGGCTTATTGGGCCATACACATTAAATAAATCTGGCTCTCCAGTTGTACTTCACGCCCCTAGGTTATAGGGATTGCCTAAGTCTCTGGAGGACGGGGATTACACACGATTAACTCATGTACCTTCGGGTGCCGTGATATGAAGTTTTATAACAAATCCTCACGTTAATCCAAAGGTACGTACATCATCTATATTTATATATCTATAGATTTGATCTAATCTCTTGTTCCAGTTAAGCTTTTTTCATTTTGTTGAAAATATTTGTAATAGTTTTACTTGAGTTTTGCACTTAAAAGAAATTATAAGTTTTTTGTATACTTACAGACCACATCCATATGACCCTCGGCTTCAACAGATGAAAAGTTCGGAGCTTCTGCTGAAATTTCGCAGCGATATAGGCCGGTCGAATTTATTGTTAAGCCTTTCAATAACACTCGACTGCTGTCGGAATGTTCTTCCTAAGGAGAAGAAAATATAAAATAAATTATAGTTTTTTTGAAAACGTAACAAGTAATCACACTATAGTGGGCCACGGCCGATCAATAAGTACCACACACCAACCTACAATTATTCATGTCAGTGTATCAAATCTCATCATAATAGTGACTTATAGATTGACTATAGGGAAAGATGGACAGACAAGCAGACAAGCGGACGAATAGCAGTTCGAGTGACCACGAATCTTTTGGACGGCCATAAACTGTAGTCTTTCACGCAAACATGTCTCAAGGTCACTGAATGACTACGGACCGCCAAATTAATGTGAGAGATATAACGGAAGCTCTGAACATATTGTGTCTACATTTAGATAAGAGAAAGCATTTGCTCGCACTGAGCCTTGGAACTTGGATGAAACTTGGATGCACCATTCCACTTCAGAAACACGAACGCATATACAACAATATACTGCAAAGAGAGAATCGGCTCCAAAGTAGGCAAAGGTAATTTCTTCGGGTGCAAGGGCAATGGTGACGGTTTTCATGGATAGCCATGAAGTTATCTTAATTGGGGAATCATGGAACACATTTTTCTTCACCCATTGTTACGGCGAAAATGTACACGTTATGGCTACATCTACTTCACTATTCCTCTAAACTATCACCAAATCTAGCCCTGAGCAACTTTTGTTTGTTCCATAAGCTAAATGTTCCGCTAGCAGGAGAGCGATTTTCATTAAATCACAAGATCATCCGTCCTGTGTTGATAACTATTTTGCCAAAGAAGTCTTGCAATACTATTTGGACATAATGAAGGGAAGGGAGAAAGCGTCATTAGGAGACGTGTGTAAACCTGCAAGCAGCCTATGTAGAGTGAAAAAAAAGTAAATTTCAAGAAAAATTATTTCATTTCTCTTTTAGGTCAGAAACTTTTCAGACAATGATTTTGACTTGTAATCGATTAGCTTTCTATTGAATAGTAGTGAATAGCTTAAGAGTTTGTGGATTATGCTTATGAGAGAAAGTTAAGCAAAAACTTTAAAACTCGCACAAGAAAATATTCATCGTAAAGGACTTTTAGTAGCTTAGATTTTTATACTTCTCATCCATGTTTCAAAGGAGTCACAAAACTCTACACTAGTGTTTATTTAATCTTGTTTGTCAACATACAAAAGCAATAATGACAGATATAATAATATGTTTACTTACAATCACTTGCACGCCGTCAACTCTGTAACTAGTTTTTGGTGGTTTCGCCTTTGGCACATAACGATAAAATTCCTCGTTATCTTTGTACCATTTTATCGCATACAAAGCCTCACCTTCTTCCTCCTCGTCATTATAATCTTCTTCCTCTTTCTCTTCGTCTGCGTCTTCATTAAAATGTTCATTGTATTCACCGAAACTATTATCAGCTTCGTTATGCCCGAAACCGTTCACTTTATGTATATTATCATCACGCTTTCCGTATATATCGGTATTATATGAATTAATTGCTTCTAAACGATTTCCGTCAATTGCACTTACGGACGGTGAACTTCTCCCCCGATATATGCTTTGGCTATGCGATGCTGGAAACGGTGTTTGATAATATGCATACTGATATGATGTATGCTGCGGGAGTGATTGTTGATAGTGGTACGGTTGATTTTGTTTTTGCATTCGTTCTTCATAATATTGAGCGTGATAAGGCAGTTTCCGTTGCTGATATGAATGAAAACGTTGTGTCTGTTGTTCTTGTTCGTTATTGTTTTGCAGATCCTTTTGATAGTATGCATGCCGTGAATAGCGTTGAGCTTTACTATCCTGTTGACTTTGGTATGCGCGGGCACGTTTACTTATGAACCATGCATCATTTTGTGAATCATATTCATGGTCACGATTAGGACTATAGGAATTTATCAAGGACATATCTCTTACTTTATCCAATTCGTATTGACACTCAAGAAATACCGATTCACCTCTTAATTTATACGATGGTATTGATACTTTCAAAAGTCGTAGCGCAGCAAAGCCTATATGGGGTAAGTAAACAGTGTAATACAAATATTGAAAGTAAAATGTTTTTTATTAATTCTTCTTAGCGATAATAATTTTTGTAAACGGTATTTAGTAAATAATATATACTTGGTTGATATCTGATGTATATTAAAATCTACCATAACCTGAAAACTGTTTGAAATAAATTTTAAGTTACTTTGCCATAGTACGTAAATCGCTATTTAAGTCAAATCATGGATCTGTTATAAGATCATGATATGATACGTATCTTTCAGCTTTATCAGGGAAGACTGAAGGTATACTAGCCACATGCCTGTGTATGTAACACCCAAGAATGTGGGACAAAAAACTCAAAAAATGCATGTTCTTGAGAAAAACATAAATTCTTACTTGTTACAGCCATTTTTGACCCTCGTACGGTTTGTGTATCTATAGTTTATTAATTATGTGAGCAATGCCTACCGTCACTTAAAAGATCTATTGTACTCGCAGCTGCCCGTACCCCACAGTTTTAGTATTTTTAGGACGCCAACCACCTTCTTTGGTACGAAGCAGCATACAGCGGCGTTGTAAAGTGTACATCAAACACTTGGTGTCTGACTCTGCAGATGGCCTCGAGTTCACATAGGATGTGATAGGATGCCTTTTGGCGAAATCTGCATGAAGCGGCGTTGGAGATATCTGCGTTTTTCAGGTGGTACCTCAGGGAATTAGGACTCGCGACAAGGGGTGCTACCTCCTAGCCTCAGTAACTTATGTACTGCGCTGGAAGATTTTGTAAATCTTTTGGTATAAATTCCGACCACTTGCGCCCAATATAAAAGACTATCGAAATTTTATTCTTTTGTTTAAACCTTTGCAAAATACGAAGATGCTTCAAAGATCCCATATTTTTTGAAAAGAATTGAATTCTAAACCAATTTAGGCCAAATATGATCACCCGTCCATGTCGATATGTGGGGTAAATATGCTTCCCAACACTAAGATTCATGTATCGTTTTCATATTTGAGAACGGTGTTGGAACTTTCTGGGCATGTGTTTGCAAACAAACACACGTCAAACTTCTTCCTTATTTTTCCTTTCTATTTTCAAAAGTAATATCGAATGGTGAAAGTCATACATAATACAAAATTAAATGGCTTTCACGTTATAGCAATCACTCAGGGGATGTCGCCTGTTCATGTAACACGGTGCCTCTCAGAAAGAAGAGGAGAAGGACAAAGAGATAGAGTGGCAGCCTAGAGACTATATGACCAATCAATAAGCGTGTTATGCCTTTACCGACCGAGCACTCACTATATCTACCGCCAAACATAACTCCACCGCATTTGAGATTTGAACCCGCGAACATTGCTTGGTATTCGCGGTTCTCAACTGCTCCCTTACTCACGCGAATACATAATCGGATTATTTTATAAATCTTTGGCATTTTATAGGTTCAAGAACTCCGGACAAGTGTTTTTTTTTACACCGCGGCGAATCGTCTCTTATCGACTCGCTGGATATTGAAGAAGGAGAAGAAGAAGAGTCGTAGGCAATGTACATTCAGAAGATGTACAGGGAAGTTGCGGTTTCTTTTATTATCTGATATATTGTAATAATTATGTGACATTATTTAAAATATCTTCGTTTAAGTAAAAGCATTCACATTTTAAAATACGCCTGAAAATGAACTTAAAAACATAATTTCTATACCTAAAGTCAAACATAACGTAATGATTATGTTGTACGTTTTGCGTGGCACAAGAACTGTCAATATAAAATTGATTGTGTGTGCATGTGTATCTAGTTAAATATATAACTTGCGTTGCGTTTTGCGTTACAGCATATTTTTGGCCTCGTTTTTGATAGACAAAGCAGCGATGTATTTATGAAAACAAAACAAAATCATATGGTTTCAGGCTTCAAAACTGTTATTTGCATTTTTATTATTGCCGTGAAAAACAAACAGAAAGGAGAAAAAATTAAACAAAATTAAAATAGATATTTGCATTTTTATTACTTGACAAACAGCAGAAAGAAGAATAAATTAAACTAAATTAAAAATATTGAAAAATGAAAGTAAAAATATATTAAAATAATATTTGGTTAGTTCAAAAAAATGTGAATGGACTATGGCGGGACGTGGCCCATCATTAAATACCTTACACTATTACGTTTAATACGGTTATTCATTTAATGACTTTTCAAAATATGGCGTTATATGTGGGGCGCGGTCTAAAACGCGGACCGTTCCGAAATATTTTGAATAGCGTTACGTTCTTGAGCCAAAACACCTCTGCATACCAAATCTCATTAAAATATCCCAGAAATTGTTATGTATACATTAAAAATAAAAATACATGGACAGACGGACAGACAGGCTTAAATAGAGTCAGAAAGTGCTTCTGAATCAATTCTGAATCACTCTAAATCGATCCATGTAATAAGTTCTAAGTCTATCTTAAGTCTTTCTGGGTTTTGCTTACATCCTTAGTATACAATAGGTCCTGCAGAGTATAATACCAAGGGAAGAGCAGTTAATAAACGCGGTATACAATAGGCAAGAAGTATACGATAAACGCTTCTTAGGCGTTCGGGAAAACGGAGAAAGCCTGCGGGAAAGAAGAAAATGCCTAAGAAGGTATCTCCAGTCAAAATTTATAAATAATTGAAGCCAACTTTTATATTTTTTAGTTAAAAAGTGTAAAATGAAGTGAAGATCGTTGAAAGATCATCTTACTGAGGACTTCAATAGGGAGTGTGAGGACCCATGAATTGTTTTAATCATTCACTTTGGTTCCCAACCATCATCCATCTGCACATAATATTTTTCCTATTATTATGATTATTAAAACTACATTATATTTTTTGATTAGTCTATTTTTCATGGTATTAGTATATTCGTATGTACATATGTATCATCTTACTATTCCATTGTCTGTCTTATATATACATATTTGAATATTATTTCGAATTATCTTATATCTATGTATTGCTATACCCTTTACAAATGTTCACTCCCCTTACACTTATGCGCCTTCTTTATGTGCTGCTGAGCTACCCCAGCCCCAGAAATATGGGCTGCAAAGGCCCTCACAATACCTTACACCACTTGTAGTACAGGGTGTATTAAGTTAGTGCGGATGTACGTAACACTGCAGAGGGCTTAAAGTAGCCCCATTTTTTATTACGTCGATATAATCTTCCCTGCTCGTCTGTTTGCTTGATATCTGCCTACCTATTTTTCGTGTTCAAACTGCAGATCGCAATTTTTGAGATGTTTGGATTTGGGTACAATCACGTACTTTGACCTTAAGACAAACCCTGTTGAAAATGGTTCGAATCGGTTCACTTTCTCGGCAACTTCCCGTATAGCCCTTATTTCTGAGAAAACGCTATGAAAAAAATTGCAACTTTCAAAATGTTTCGACAAAACTCGCTGAGTAATGGCACTACGACATTCTAAATTCGTATAAAATCTTTGAATCGTCTGTGGCAATTTTTTGAAGCCCGCTCCTACAAAAACTGGATCTTTATCTGGTAAGAGGGCATAATTTTCAATACTTCATAGTGAAAATTAGTTTATAATAGTAAATTGACAAAGAAACCGACCTTATTGAGTTTGAACCACGTAGGTCTATTTATTGGATACCACAGTTTATAAAAAAAATTCTTAGGAAATGTAAACCTTTGCATGCCAAAGAACCCAATTGTTCCAATTTTTAGAAAGTAAATTAAGTTTGCTAAATTTGGATTATGTCATGCGATCTTTTGGGAATCCTCCAATATCTACGTTTTTATGAAGAGTTTGACTTTGCAGTAAAGTGATGTGTAATTATTGGTGTATTATTAACAAAATGAGTGACTAACTGCAGTAGTGTAGGGTATCTAATGGGCGGCTTTGCCCTTAACTGCTTTGTTTCTGTAGCAGAAGCGTAAATTCTAAGACTAAAGTCTTAAACCGTTAGGCTATTTGACTTTATTGAAAACTCCACTGTACTTGAGATTTGAGCCCACGACTATTGAGTTGTTAGCCGAGACTCTTTATATATTCGGTCACTCAGGCAGATGCGTTTTCATTTATTTACTTAAGTAAACTTATGCTTTTTATAATTCTTTTATAATAATAATATTTCAAGATATCATGCAATTAAAGGCAACATTCCTAGCTTGTTTGCCGCTAAGGTCCCTCCTTTTCGTAGCGGTACTGCGCTTTATCTCCATAATCTACTTTTTAACTTCCGTTTTATTCTTCTTCTATGAGTCATCAAATCAAGAACAGATGACTCGCTGAGTTGAGCTTCCCTTTCACCTCCGGTGGGTAACGACGATAGCTTTCTCATGTGATTCACATGATCGTAATTGCAAAAGTAGTTTCTCACTATCCATTTTCTTTCTTTCATATTTTTTCTTATAAAACCTAGAGGTATAGTTAAAGATATTAAAGATTACTAATTAACTACAAATATTATGCTATTAACTATTATGCGAACTTACCAGGAATAATTAAAATTGTTTCTGCTTTCAAAAAAATCAATTCTTTTTTTCGTTCACTTTAGCTTTAAAAAGCAAGTAAGAACATTATTATAGTTGAACAAGGCCGACCTTTAAGTACCCTACACTACCTACCTAGTGCGGTTATTCACTCGTTTTAGAAATTATACACCAAAAATTCCGAATTATTTCCACGCAAAGGTACACTTTTCATGAAAGCCCGCACATGTTGTTCGAATTTGTTTACCTCAATTTTTCATCATAAAACATTAACAATTAGAACTCTTTGGCATATAAAAGTTTACATTTCCTAAGAATTCTTATATGCTATGTGTGGGTATCCAAAAAATAGACCTACCTGATCCAAACTCAGTAAAATTGATTTCTATGTCAATTTACTATTATGAAGTAATTTCCATCAGGAGATATTAAAAATTATATCTTTTTACTATATGAAGATTCCGTTTTCATAGGAGGAGGAGGAGGGTCCAAAAAATTGCGCCCAACCGATTTAGTTTGCTGAAATACCGTTACTAAGTTACTTTAGTCAAATTATTTTTTAAAATTTCAATTTTTTTCCCATTTAACGACTTTTCAAACTAGGACTTATATGGGGAGCGATTGGGAAAGTGGACAGCTGCAAGCCATTTTCGATAACATTCGTTCTTAGGCCAAAAGATGGCAGTATACCAAATTTCTTTAAAGTATCTCAAAAATTGCGACTAGTAGCTCGAATACAAATTTACATGGACGGACAGACAGACAGGCATACGGGCGGACAGGCTTAAATCAATTCAGAAAATGAATCTGAATCGATCGGTATAATAAAAGCTGAGTCTATCTTGAGTCCTTACGTCCGCACCAACTTAATACAATTTGCACCGTAAGTGATGTAGGGTATAAATCACTTTTTAAACAGATATTACACTTTATTAGTTTTGCACATCTTCATTAACGTTTATGTACATAAACGCTATCCATATCATTTTGCAAACAAGCAAGCTTTGTGTTCAAACGAAGAGCTGTACAACACAAATCGCAATCATTATATTCATTGTGTGCACCACCGTAAAGTATGTGCGGTGTGGAAAGATACATGAAATACATTGTGACTCAGTACAAACAGGTATCTTTTTTATCCGTAACTACCACCACTTTTACAATTCTCACACAAACATGTTTGTAGATTTGCTTGAATTTATATTTCTCTCAAAAATTCTTAGTTGGTTTATGAATTTTTAAGTACAAGTAATAGTTGCAAAGCTGATGAAAGCATACTTACCTGGCGTAGGGGTTACCGTGATCACGAAGGCGGTTCCCCCGGAGTGAGGCTTGGCCATTGCACTATGGGTTGAGTTGACCTCCGCGATTATTCCTAATGCGAATAACTCGTGCGTGTAATTTTTGATAGCCGGGAATGGCGTACGCGCCGTCCCGAAATATTTCAATTAATTTAAGAGTTTTTAAGAGTAGCAGAGAGGGGGGACTTGGGTTTGATGAAAGGGAACTTATTATGATTTATTTTTAACTGATTTGTTGTAGTTTATTGAGTTCACTACGGCGCGCGGGCGCCCCTAGAAAAAAAACTGCTATATGGTGGGGTGTGTGTGTGGTATGTGCTTGTGCCAACAACTTGTGTTGCTTAAGATGGAACGAACGATAACACGCGAAGTTGTTTCTGTTGTTTGCTTTCGTCAACACATCACATCATACATACATGGATACTGTTATGTCATAAAACATTTGCAAATTGAAGAAATCTTCCATGCGAAAAACGTTGTGCTTTGTTTAAGCCGAACCTCCATCACCAGCTTTGCTACGATATTAATGCTGCGCGGTTTAATTGCAAGATAGAAAAACACATTTGTATATCGAGTATACGTTGAACGATGTATATAGGAGTCTCCTAAGCCTCATTATACTTGCTTTCTATATCATTTTTCGCGAATCATGGGCCATTTGATGCACGACCTTAGTCCATTAGGAATGATAAGAAGTGACATTCGTTCGTTTTTATGGATAAATCCTTGAAGAAATAATATTTGCTGTGGTCGCCAGGAGATTTCTATATGGTTCTTTTAAGGCGTTTAAATCTTTATTGGCCCCTCGCTCGCCGTCCATTTGCTTGCGTTCATCGGGAAGGCGTCTTAGAGTAGATATTAATGCTGAAATCAGTATAAACTTCTGAAGTGATTTGACTTTGCCTGTCCGTCCGTGTGTGCGTTTGTTAAAAATATTCTATCGATCGCAAAAATGAAGATATCGTTTAGAGCTCCCGCAAAAACACTAGAACTTCATGCACGCAGGTTGGTATTGAAAATAGACGAAATCGGTTGAAGAACACGCCTACAGTGTAATCTAAACTGACATCACAAACTACAATGGGCATCTGAAAAACAATTACCACGCATCCTCTACATGAACGGGTAGAAACTAGCCATGCCCATCCAGTATTATGAAGAGTGGAAATTTTATTTTAGTTTCTTTTTTTTTTTAAGGTAAAGACGTTTAGGTATAAGGGATTCGCTTAAAATCGAATACAATTTTCTTACTTGTTTAAGTTATAAAGTTAGTGGATATGAAATATTCGGCCACGAATGGATATAAAAAAAAATTTCGTCTTTTATTTGTTTTTTTATATACATCTTCTCCGAAGTCATAACTTTTCTCATAAATATTTTATAGATATTTGTCTGATTTTCGCTTATGAAAATACAATGAATGTAACTAAGTTTGTAAACATTGTTTGGCATCGAAAAATCAATATGATTTGCTTAAAAAACTATTACTTATTTATACCGTGTATCCTATTTCATCCCTGCGGACATATATGCATACATTGTTCAAAAAAACTTCATAAAAATACGTACATGGAATTTATTATTAAATCTTTGATCTCATCTCATATAGTCAGTCTTACGGATATGTGCTAAGCAAACGTAAAATTTTCACAATATTGAAATTCTCTACGGTATTATGCTTATGCTTGCATAAAACATATCCACCATTTTTTTTTTTTTTAAATCCAAAAAAATTTTCATTGATTTAAATAAAAAACAAAAGCTATAAAGTTTAAAAGAAAAATCTACAAAAATTCGCTAACTTACGGGTAACCATAAATCTTACCAGTTAAGAGTTTATGTGTTTCTTAAATAAGATAATACTTTCACAATGAAATTTGCTCTGCCAAGTTGCTTAACTCAACAGGTTCGTGTATGTAAACGCTAGAACATTCGCTTTCATTGCTATGTAAAATGATGTAAATTTATGTCAATTTTTGAAGTCAATTATTTTACCTGTAACCGAAAGATGGGCGGTACATTTATTTTGTACAAACACCTTTGTAAAAGCCCACACAAGGAAGCTTCAAAGAAATCACAAAGTGTATATATTCTTCATTAGCATCATATTCTGCTTTGGTTGTCTATCGGGGTGTCTGTCCGTCTGCATAATGTGTGTTGTAAGCATTATCTCGCAACAATGAAGTCTACATATACCTTTAACCCTAATTACCTGTCTAGCTATCTGAAAATTGTTATTTTGATCTGGTGTAGGAAAAAACTCCCAAAAAGTTCCGGCCTACCTAGTATTTTAATATAAGATAGACTACAAAAATATTTGACATCTTGTCAAATCACGACATAGGCTGACGCTAACTACTTAAGAGGGCTATGGTAAAGGATTTGCAGAGCTTTGTTAGGATGGTTGGTAAATATCTTACGTAGTTAAATTCAAATTTACCTTCACACCCTTTTTTTTTTGAGACCATGCCCATTCTAATAAAAGGCAAATTGACAGACAAAAAATGAGGTTTAAGTCATCTCAGGCTCATACTTTAATTACACATCTTTGGCCTTGATGCAATCTCGAAAGCGTTTTTTTGCTCAGCACGGACGGACACACGAATTCAGAATATTATAATAGCTATTGTATGCGAATAAACCATTAAGTATGAAGTAGAAAAACCATTAATTTATTTAAATAAGAATTAGTTTTGTATATATGTAGGTAGATATGATTTCTTTTAATATAACTCTGCTTACCGTGAATTAAACAACAAACAAGTAAGACAGTGTATGTATCCAATGATGCATTCATTTCCGCTGCATTATAACTTTCACACATTTATTCTTCTTTTGATCTCAGTTTTTCAAGTTTATATCATTCTTTTCCTTTAATTAAGAAAAAAATTTTTCAAGAAATTATTTTCATATTCATATATATATATATATATATATATACAATGGTTTTTATATAAGTAATACAAATTGATAAATAATTGTTTTTATCTCACTTTCATTTTATCAGCTATTATGTCAATTTATTTGATTTGTTTTCCAGTTACAATCATACATTTTAATAAACTATTTTAACTAAAGATATCAATTATTTTATCAATTACGTCATATTTTATTTACGATACTTTGATTATTTTCTTTCATTCATTTATTTGCATGCATATAGAGGCGAATGAATGAAAGGAACAAAAGAATATTTTGTAAATTTAATTAAGGAAATTATTGCTTTTATGTTGCCTTTATAACAACCACCGAAGCATAGAAGGTAATATCCATTTGGTTGTGTATTTGAAACGTGCGGGAACGCTTACCAAAAGTAAGTTTCGGAGACCTTACACCGTATATATAAGTAGTTGTGTGTAAATGTATAGAGATATATAAGTATATATATATATATATATATATATGTTTATATGTATAAATGTATGTATTTTTGTATGTACATATACATGCACATATGTTTATATATATGTATATTTCCGATTATGTATACATATATCGTATGTATATATAATCGTATATATCATACATATATGATATATGCATTATATATATATGGTATGGTATATGATATATCATCCGAGATATATATATATGTATGAAGTTTTAATTGATTTAAATATGTTGATCTGTCCGTCTGCCCGCCTTCCTACCTATATAATTAATCTCTGTGATAAACGTTCCACCTATGGCAAACGTGAATACGTTGACTTCAAATTGCACGCAGGCTGATATTGAAAAAGAGCCAAATTGTAGCAGGGACACGCCTGTAGCCTAAAATAAATTAAGAAACATCTCTGCTTTTTCGCAAATTACAACAAACATACAGTAAAGATTTTCACGTACTTTCTATTGATAGAGATGGAAAGAATCGGCCACGCCTACCCCATCACCCAGAGCATCACAATTCAGGTTATTTTTGTGTTTTTTTTAGCTATTTTTTTAAAATAGAGTTGGTGGGCATGAAAATTTCGGTTAGAGCCGTATATCATTTTCTTCCTTGCTATTCTATTATTTCCTTTTTCTTTAATTTCCTTTTCGATATATTCGCAGAATTTTATACACAAATCACTACAATAGAGATTGTTTCTAAATCAATCAAGCCTGCCTAAACTACATTCAACGCTATTTAGATTTGTTCTCACTTTCATTTACATTGTTAGAAAATATAATTCGATTTTTCACAAAATTTTAAAAGAATGAAAGCGCTTAAAACCCAACGAACTGTCAATGGTTACTTAAGAAAATGAACACAACTACTAAGCCAATGAAATTCTTCTCTCAAGCTTGAAATAAAAAATTAATGACTATCGAGAATAATGAATTGTTAAATAGCCCTCGACGCTGACCAAAGTGTAAGAATGCGGATCCATCTTTGGTCCTCCTACTGGTGGGGATTGTCCTGCATCCTAAGAGAAGCTGATTTTCGTTTCTATTTAAAGCCTTATGTTATCGAAAAGTAAGAATTAAAGCTATTTAGTTAAACTAAAGCTAAGAAGTTATCTGCTACATATATCCTTTCGTCTATCTGTTCTTTCGTTTATCTGTCCTTTCGTTTATCTGTCCTTTCGTCCACCTGTCCTTCTGTCTTTCTGTTCATCTGCCGTTTTACATATCTGTCCTTTCGTTCATCTGTCCTTCTGTCTACATGTCCTTCTGTCCACCTGTCCTTCTGTCCATCTGTCCTTCTGTCCATCTGTCCTTCTGTCCACCTGTCCTTCTGTCCATCTGTCCTTCTGCCCATGTGTCCTTCTGCGCATGTGTCCTTCTGTCTATCTGTCTTCTCATCCATCTGTCCATCTGCCCTTTCGTCCAGCTGTACTTCTGTCTATCCGTCTTCTCGTCCATCTGTCCATCTGCCCTCTCGTCCATCTGTTCTTCTGTCTATCTCTCTTCTCCTCCATCTGTCCATCTGCCCTTTCGTCCATCTGACCTTTCCCCTCTCTGTTTTTTCGCAATACACAAGAAACTTTAACTTGTGATCCGTAGCAGGTTTCGCTTTAAAGCTTCTTGTTATCATCAATGCAACATTACACGAACTAAAGCAAGTAAAAAATTGTATTTTAATATTCACAAAACTGATTGATTTGAAATTTGGTTCTAAAGACCACCTAAAATGCAAGGCGTTTTACTACACCAAAGAAAAGAGAAAAAATTACGAGTGGTAAAGACGAAAACTTAGGTCACAGACGAGTTACGAAGTCTACAAGTTAAAAGATAAGAACACGTTCCATGATTCATGTGTACGTCGGTTCAGCCAAGAAATACCGCTCTGCTCTTTTACAAGGTAACTTTGAAGCAAACGTCGGTGCTACTTATTCAATTACCTGCCCCGTTCACTACGTTTGCCAGTAGATCATTACGAGATAATTAAAGTAACAATTCCCTGATCAAAGGGCATGTTAAGTGCATTATCTTTAATGTTCTCTTTATAAGTCAGTTGTGTATTTTATATATTTTCTAAAGTATTTTCTGTAAAGCGGATTTAAATGTCAATTTAATGATATCGTATTAAAAAAATTGCAATAAATAAAAAACTTTTGCAAAACTTTTGTCTTGAATGTATCTTAGCATAGTAAACGAACAGTTTTAAGTTTCTAAAAAAGAAAGAGATTACATAGAGTCATCAAATAAGTGTTTTTTTTTTTGTTTTGTTTTTCTTTTAATTTGTAATAAAAAGTACACAAGAAAAGATATCAACATGAATTTTCTTTTGTTTTAGATTAGAATCCTTTATGTCATTTGTATTTACAAATGATTTCATGTAAATAAAGACTCCTGGACTTACGTAAAAATTCCATTCTGCAATACAAATTTTTGACCCCTTTTTGCATTAAAGTTAAATTTGTTAAAGGCAACCAGCATTCATGTTCGTTAGCATTCCATACGTAATTGTAAGTCAATAGGTTTGGGCAAATGTAGAATTAATTGTGGGTTATTTAGTCCGTTTGGGCGTGTCTCTAGGTGTTGTAACGAATGTTACCTCTTCTTCTGTTCTTCTCATTTCATTACATATAGCAAAAAAGGTACTCTTTAGAATGTTCACAATTGGGTCGATCATCTATGGTCACCGAATAATATAATATTGTGTCCGAAAATTAAGGCGGATTTGTTTATAACCCCAAAAATTATCATCACCCAAGAGTGAGGAGTATACTCTGAAACGCCAAGAAGGAAACACACACAGAGATCACACAGAGTATATATATTCTTGATCAGCATCAAATTCTGAATCGATTTAAGCATGTTCGTCTGTCCGTTCGTTCAATGTCTGTGGCAAACATTCTCTTCAAAAATGAAGCTATCGACCTCAAGTTTATCCCAAACATTGAAGGTTGTTGCACTCGGGCTGAAATATTGAAAATAGGCTAAATCGGTCGAAGAACAGCTGTCTACAGCACCACGCAAACTTAGAACACCTCTTTTGTCCAAAAGAATAAAAAATTGTTTTGTGCTCACAGTGCAGTGATTATATGTACAAAAATTTGAAGGCATATTCCAGTGGTAATGCTGTAGCACTTGTACAAAAGTTGGAAAAATTGACCATGCCTATCCAATATCGAAGTATATCAAATTTTAATTTCTTTTCAATACTTTTATAAGGCGGAGAAACAAGCTTCAAAAATCGCATAAAGTATATAAATTCTTTGCCACTTTTAAATTTGGAATGCACCTAAATATATATTTCCGTCTATTCGTTTGTCTATCTGTCTGTCTGTACAACTGTGTAGTATATGTGGTAAACATTCTCTCCCGTTAGTGAAAATGGAAATATCGCCTACAAACTTGCAAAAGCATTTGAAAGTGACCTAAATTTTTCAAAGGGCACGCCTACAACGCCCACAACTCTATTCGACGAATAGAAAAACTCAGCTGCGCCCACTCTATATTATAAAGCATGAAAATTTAGATCTTTTTCTTCATTTTGTCTTTTTGAAGATAACGGTGATGGGTATAAAAGATTCGTTCACGACTGAATATAATTTTCTTACTCGTTCTTTTTCCTTTTTTTTCTGATTTGGCAATAATCACGTTTGTTGAGCAAAGAAGTTTAATTTTGTTTGCGTTTATTATGGAGGAGGAGACTTGGGTGTACGCCCACGCCCCGGAAACAACCGATCCATCGAGCGAACATGTTACAAACACGAGCGAATGTCGAGCCAAGATCGAAAAAATCGCTGAAAAATTAAAGCTTTCTTCAATTATCGTAGTGTTGTACACTATGAATTCCTTTCCTGAGGTCAAATCGTTAACAAGGATTATTTTTCGAGTATTATGAGGGCGATAAAATTGATTTGAAAGAATAAACAAATAACGAGTATTGGGGTTATAAAGGAATTCACCTTATTTTTTGAACACAGCAATATATGTTCGTATGCAAGCTCTGCTTGCATTAATTTGCATTGTTGTTAGCCAGTGACGAGTAAGTTTCCACTTCTATGAATTAATTAATTAATTAGTTTACAAGACAATGCATGGAATATTTCATTGCTTCAAGTACAAGTTATGCAATCCTCCTTATATCGGTTAAAGAGATAAAGTTTTTCTATGTACATGTAATGTTTATTTGTTAATTGTCCTTCTACGCTTATTGCATCCATTATAAGAAAATATCAATTTAAAATCCAGTTGCGTGATTATTGTCGGTAGTTAAATTCTCGTTGAAATGAATAAATCTACTCTTACTCTTACTTCACCAATAAGACGAGTAGTCTTTAAGAATAAGGTCGTTGAGAGTTCTTGATCTATTGGGATAAGCGAATGCACCAACATAAAGACAAAATAAAATGGGCAGTAAGAACCAAACCCGCAGGACTTCGTTTAGTTCTACATGTAGTAGTAAGTAAGTTACATTATGTATGTGACATAGAATAAGTATATTATTCTTTCCACTCGTTTTCTTTTATAGTAAGCAGTTCATTATTCTCTTATTTGTGTCTTAGGGACACTATATGTTATAAGTAAAGACGCAGTGGAATGGGAATATCATATTATCATCATCATCATCATCATCATCATCATCATATCATCATCAGATTTGAATCGAGATATCAAGTGGAGGAAGAGGACACATTCTTTTTCTTTTGGATCAAACCGCCGCCAGGCCAGGGTAATACAACACCGACCGTAAAAACATCCATCATCATTAGCTTACACTTACATCATAGATGCCGAATGGCGTATATTTCTATAGAAGACCATCAGTTCCGTTCGACGATCATCGAGGATGAGTTATTCAATTTAAAATTCTTCTTTTAATTATTGATTACTAGCCGTGAGTTTATATATATATATATATATATATGATAATCACAATTTCGAAGAATTCTAAGTTATTATAAGTAAGCATTCGACTTTTCCTCGGATATATTGATGATATTATAACATTTAGCCGTTACGTTAGATGCTACCCGTAGAAGAAATGTCTCTTCTTCAATATTTCCACTATTTATCCATGAAATTGAATTATAGCGTTTAAGTAGGCTGTAGAATTGCTTATTGGTAAGGGATAAGTATGAACATCGAAGAAAAGAATGCCTCCCGCCAATAGTAATAAATAATTTTTTCGAATGGTTTAATAGAATTCTATCGCATGACCCTCGAGGGAAGCATTTTTAGCTTGCAAGCCACACCCAAAAGTTGTTTTGCACACCGTAAAAGCTCTTTAGGAACATCAGATGTGTTTTCTTGAACACCAAAGGAGCAATAATTCTTACTTATGGAGTCATATAAACAAATATGAGCTTCATCCTCTATATACAGTGGGCTCATTGTTTTCCTAATGTGTTCCGTGGCGGGGTTACACTGTACGAATATGTATTGTGAGGACCCAAAGTCGTCCTTCGTTTTGGCCTCACGGGTTCTCCGACTCTGGAGAGGGGAGGAGAGTGTTAGAATAGGAATAGAATAGGAATAGAATAAGAATAGTCTAAGTATAGGTTAAGAGTAGAGTAGGGAAGTTTAGTTTTGGTAGTCGAGGTTAGGCTCTAGAGCCAAGGAGTCGTTTCAATAAACTTGAATGAACAAATTATTTTCGCTTAGTTAAGCTCGTGTCAATAGGCGCATATTTTTGTGATGCTCGCTTGAGTTCCGTATTACTGAGTGAAATATATTTAAAAGTTCTTTAAATCAATTCGCCAAATGTAACGGTAATATTCAATTAATAAAAAGAGCAACTCACTGTAAAAATATAAATTTCTTGTGTGTTTTTTTCTTCCCTGGGCCGCTGAGCTGCTCCAGCCGATGGGAATGGGACGGAACGTCCCCACAGCATATATTGCATTCCACAAATATTGGCAAGAAAATCGTTAATCCAAATCTCAATCAAAAGTGTGTTTTATTTATGCTTAACTTCGGAACCACAAAATGGATGGATGACTCTATACACAATTTTGAAAAATGCAAAATGACTTTAAAGACTAAAATACAAAATTGAAATTCTAAAGTAAACATTTTACAAATAAGAAGAAATTTTTCTATCATGAGATTAAATAGTAAATGCAAGAATAATTTGTTTGAGTGAAAGATTTATGTGATTTGCAGAGAGATAAAGAGTTCATTAGTAAGAGTTTCGCATAGATTTATAGATTGTTTAATACCTAATAATAATTATGTGCTTAATAGTTTCTAATTTAAATTTAATTAATTTTTGTTTTTAAACCTGGAACATTATAAACATTTAATCTAAGAAATGCTAGAAATGACTATTACAAGGCAATGAAGTGAAATCTTTCTTTGTTTTTTGCGAAAATTTTTTTATATATATATATATATATTTTTTATGGGTTAATAGATGGCTTGAAGCTTCTTATATGTGGAGAATAAAAATCATTTTCTCAAAGAAGAAATTTCTTCTCGGAAATAGCGAGCTCTTCTTCAAGCGCCCAAAAAGACTCGCTAACTCAAATGAATACCTGTTGCTAAGTTACAATATCATGTCTTCACTGGTAATCTCTTTAACTTCTCTACTACACTAACCTTATTAGATTAGAATGTTTTTAAGCTCATTTAAAAGACAAATACCTTAGTGTAGTTTCATCGACAAACTCCTTGAATGGTTATGAGGCTGAGAGCGATTCGAATGCAACCAGTGCTTCTGGCAAGAAGTTAATACTTTGAGCTAATTATTGAATTATCTATGGATTTTTACATTTTCCTCCCTTTTTTCTCTGTCATATCGCAGCCAATATGTCTATGAAATGCGGCACTTTCTAGCAAAAAATCTCTAAGAAAATCTTATAATTGAAGAATACTTCAACATGCAAGGGCAGAATAGACAAACAAATTTCAAAACCTTAAACGTTTTTGTCTCAAAAGACGAATTTTGAAAATGACACGCAGCATAACTTCTCTAAGTTTCGCTTTTTTCATTTATATTATTTACAATATACGTACCTTACATCACCTGGGGTACAGGGTATATTAAGTTAGTCCGGACGTACGTAACACCGCGGAGAGCTTAAAGTAGACCCATCTTTTATTACATCGATATAATCTTGTCTGTCCGTCTGTCTGCTGGATGTCTGCCCACCTATTTTTTGTGTTCAAACTGTGTGTTTTTTTACTAGAGACATAAATTCTAAGACTAAAGTCTAAAAAGTATTAGCATCGTAGGTTATCGACTTTATTGAAAACCCTACTGCACTTAAGATATGAAGTCACGACCATTGATTTGTTAGTCGAGAGAGAAATCATCAAAAAACTTACATTCGAAACGTAAGAGTGAGTGACTCAATGACACCACGTGGTCAGATTAAAGTTAAAATGTTGATCTAAAATCTGATACCAACGCTTTCTAATACTAGTTGAAAGCCTTAGTCGTCAACTGTAGTGCTTGCGTTTAAAAAGATATTCCACAGAACTAAGGTATCTGTTTGGCGTCTTGGATATACAAATTATTATAGTTATTATTATTTATTCGCCCAAAGTAAGTTATATCGTATTGCAACAACAAGTGCATAAAATAGATTACGGCCACAATCACAAATGAGAAAGCATCCTAGTTATCCTACTTGCACTATCTAAGCACATATCCATATACATTACTTTACTTACTGTTTATGTTCGTATCACTCACTCGGAATTACTGCGTATCTTTGCAGAAGATTAATTTGGAAATCAGAAAGAAGTCCGAGAATGCATTACTAAACGATTATCTATCTAAGTAATCCTCAGTAAGTTCCAACACAATGTTGCATGTAGGAAAATATAGCAACAAGGAAAGTAAACCATGGCAACAGCAACAAGCATTCAGCTTTCCCGCGAATTATCCATTCTCAAGTCGCTAAGTATTCGAGAAGAAGAAGAAGAAGAAGAAGGAGGAGGAGAAGAAGAGTAAGAAGAAGAAGAAGAAGGCAAAGGGAAACAAAGAGGAACAGTCAGGCTTTAAAATTGCATTTTTATAATCATTACTGAAAGATGAGGGGTATGTTCATTTTGTCGAAACGTTTGCAACACGAAGAAGAAAGCTTCAAAAACCAAACAAAATATATGTATTCTTGGTCAGCATCAAATCCTAAATCGAATTAAGTATGTCCGTCTGTCTGGATGGCCACCTGTCCATTTGTGTAAAATCTGTGTTAAACTTTTCCTGGCCGCGAAAATACAGCTATCGACTTCAAATTTGCCACAGACATTGGAAATTGGTGCACACAGGTTGGTATTGAAATTGAACCGGATTGGTTAAAGCATACGCCTACAGTACTACGTAAGTCGAGAAAGCATTTCCTTTTCAAAAAGAATAAAAAATTGTTTTCTTGGTCATAAACTACGGCAGATACAAAAATTGTACGTAACGCTGTACTACCTGCACGAAAGTGGGAGAAATTTACCACGCCTACTTAATGTTATAGTATATTAAAAAGAGGCAAGGTTCAAAAACTCCATAAAATGTTAAAATTTTTGCCAAGTAACAGATTCGGAATACATTTAAGCCTGTTTGAATGTCCATCTGTCCAATCGTGCGTTATCTGCGATAAACATTCTCCCGTACGCAAGGACGAAAATATCGCCTATAAATTTGCAAAAGAGTTTGAAAACGAACCAAACAGGTCAACAAACATGCGTACAGCACCCACATGGAATCAAAGCTGAGAATACCTTTCCTTTCCGTGTCTTTTTCTTGTTTCTCATAAACTACAACAGATAGACGAGATAAATTTGCACAAAATTATTCTAAAAAAAATTGAAAAAAATGCCACGCCCTTTGAATATTATGAATTATGCAAATTTATATTTTTCTTTTTTTTTCATTCTTTCATGGGATAGGATTCGGTCGCCACCGAATATAATTTTCTTACTTGTTTACTTTTAGAAATGATAGATTAAAAGACATAGGGAAATGAATGGTTCACCTTATAGTTGGGTCGACCTTGCGATAGCTTTGTAAAATAATAATTACGATTTAATCTTGCCGTGGTATGAATATTTATCCGATTCAATAAAAGCGACGAATAACAGTAATTTTATTATAAGCAAGACACCCAACCAAGTACGTCCACTCTATAAGGTTGGAAGCTGCCTAAGACAATTCGCATAAGATGATAACGGTACTACCATGGCACACACAATACATTTTAAAAAAGTTTATTGCAAAGACTCGGTTCGATTAGTGTAATGCTAGCAGTTCGGTCATCGTACTGCAAGGGAATTCTCCATTTGAGGCCTGACAAAAGCGGTAAGTATCCTTCCACACATGTAAGGATCGTTAAATTCTTACCAGCAACGCTTAATAAGCCACAGCAGGGTTTCGATTCATTAACGTCGCCTTGAACCTGAAAGCTGGGATCGAGTATAATGCCCAAATCCTGTGAAGTTCGAAGCACAGTTCAGCTTATGGGTAGTCAATAACATGCAAAGCAACAAACATATAACACGTAGACGTTATTGAATGTCGCTTTACTTACTTACTTCATTTTTGACAATAACACTTGGAACTTGTTTAACATAAAGTGTTTAAATAGGATTGTATTAGGTGATGTAGCGTAGGGTATTAAACAGTCGGCCTTGCCCAACTCTAATTTTTTTACTTCTTGTTAATTGTTTCAGTTTCTCTTCAAGCTTTTTTTTTTCGTTAGGTTATTTTCGTTTCCTTTGCTTTCGTTGCTCTTGTTAACCGCTAAGTCTCTATAAAAATTGAGTGACGGGCTATTAAACCCAAAAAGAAAAAAAAGAAAAAGAAAGAGCTCTCCATTCCTATTGACCATGATATTTCTCAAAATGTAAGAGGATTAAGAAAAGCTTGACGGAAAATCCACTGGGTAAGAGAACTAACAACAAAACGTTAGAACGAAAAGTGCTATTATAAGCGAAAAGTTTTGCTTGAACTGATTGAAGAAGATCGCGATATTCGCTCAATGGAAGAAATTGAAAGTAGGATATGAATACTTGAAAAGCAATATTTTTATAAAAAGAGGAAAAGTAAAAATATTATAGTTGGGCAAAGTCATTTACAAAATGCCCTACACCACCTTGTCTAAGACAATTTCTCACTCATTTATTTTCTGAAAAAAGTAACAAAAACTATTTCTTGCTCCTATGTAAAGGTGGACTGTTCACAAGAGCCCTTGTGCAGCGGACTCAGAACGTCAACTAATCTGCTCCAAATTTAGCAAAAATAATTTTCTTGCCAAAGATGTCATCATTCTTTGCCTGTTGCTTTGTGAAAAGCTCGCTATTCGTGGGAACTCTTATGCTGGGTGGGGTTAATATATAGGGATGGTGTTAATATAATCAACATACAGTCTTTATATAGTTATCAAGTCGAATTACTAAAGTGAACCAAGTTTCTCTATGAAATATTTAAAAATTCCTCCTTTTTTTCAGTTAAATCTTACTTTTCAGGGAGGGGAAAGGGGAGTTTTCTAGGAACTGGGCCTTTCACATCATAGGGGGAAACTAACATTCGACGATTTTTGCCACAAAATTTTGATAATGGTATTCCTTTTTCTTTTTATATAGAATAACTTTTTTCAAAATAAGGCGTGACAAAACTAGTCCAAAACTAGTCCAACAGTATTCGGCCTTGGTTCGTTAAAACATGTTAAAAATTTGTCAAGTGTAGGTTGAATAAATTACTACGTGAGAAGAAAGAGAGCCAGAGAGACAGACAGACAGAGCAGCTTAGTTCAATTCAAAAAATGATTCTGAATCGTTCGATAGTGAGTCTACCCCAAGTCTTTTTCGACTTTGTATATATCCGCATAAACTGTATATACTACATATGGTGTAAGGTATAGAAAAAGAAAGCCATTAGAAAATAAAAAAAAAAAATAATTTGCAGAATTTTTCAAATCTAATAATGCGGTTACTATTCTGAAATGGTACGCATTATTCGTCAAGGCATGTCTATCCCAAATTATATCCACTATCCTCCCTGTCTAAGATACGGTGTTACTTTTTGAATGTGAGATATATGTATATATATATATATATGCAATTTGACTAACTTTAAATTCACAAATACATGTATACCTTATATCACTTGTCATACAGAATATATTACGTTTGTGCGGACATATGTAACAGTTTTTATTATACCGATCAATTTGGAAACATTTTCCGAATTAATCTAAATTTGTCTATCCGTCTGTCCATAAATGTCGCACTTTATGAGATATTTCGATGAAATTCGGTATACTGATGTGTTTTGGATCAAAGTCGAACACTGTGGAAAATCGTTCGGATTGGAGCACTTCTTCGACTATATCTCATATAAGAACTTATTTTGAAAAGTCGTTTTATGAATAATTGTAAGATGTGGTGTAGGATGCATGAAAGAATTCCTCGGCTCGCTATTGGGCTTCTGCTTGCTTTTTCACAGTTGGCTGAAACTCCACTTATTAAATATAAAGCGAAAAGAAAAGCAAGCAAAAGAAAGGCAATTGAAAAAAATCTAGTAGAAAGCGTACTCGATTCTTTAAAATTGTGGTATACGGAAACCGTGTAGTAATATTCGCAAATTCTGTACCGTATTATATCGAAGCCGTCCTTGATAAGTAGCGTGCGCTACGAGGGACGTCTGCGTATATATGTGCATGGATTAATTCTCAGGTTTCTATTGAAATCTTGGCGACCTTGAACCATTCAGTCATCGATGAGGAAAAGCAGCAAAAAAACCGAGCAGACACGGAGACGAGGTCAAATTGACTCAACTTCACTTTGGTGACCAAAAAATATAAATATTTTTTAAATTCTTTTGTGTGTGTTTGTTACGAACACAAGAGCAGACGTCAACGCAAACAATCGGCTAAACAAAAAAGCAAGTTTGGAAAAAGCTTAACATTTTTATTTTTTATGATATTTTCTTTTCAATTACTAGCGTGCACGCTAAAAACAAAGCATATCTTTTGGCTGAATTTTTTCCTACAAACGGATTGTAAACAAAAAATCTAGAAAAGAAATTATTTACGCAGAAGCTAGCGGATAATAAGAATAGATTTTTTAATGTAAATATATTTCAACAGGTTTTTAATTTATTAGTTTAAACCTCCCCCACCACTATCCCCTTTTCTTACTTCCATTCTCTTCTTCTATGCCGCGCTTCTTACAATCAACGATTTTTAAAAATATCATTTAAATCATGTCTTCATTGCCGTACTTGAAGGAATGTGTTTTCTTGTTTTAAAACAGCGTTTTTTTTTTTTTTAAATCAATTGTTTTTGCAAACTCTTTCACTTTGTTAAATATTAAGATTACGTTAACAAAAGCCGCCTCATGACTTATAAAATAGTTTCTAATAGTATTATGATTTAGATCGACTTTCTATATAGCACTGGCTTGGGTTATAATATTATTTTTAATTCGAAATATTTAGCTCACTATTTAAAGCAAAAGATCGCTAACACTATCCATAAAACAATGAGCAAATAATTTTTAAAATCTGTTGTCGCTTTTAAGACACTATTTTAAGATAATCACTGTTTTTGAAAGGCTTTTCTTTCAATTCAACTACACTTTCGGATATGTCTTAAAGAATTCATATTAATTTAATTTTTTTTTAAAAATCCTTTTAATTATCGTTTCACTCTTTATTCACTCATTATTTACGTCGCGCATATAAAGCTTCGTTCAACGTAATTTTTATACCGTCAATATTTGTAAGCGAACCATCCATTTTAACATTTTAAACTAAACAAACTTCCGTAAGGCTATTAATATTTTAACTGTGTTATGTGTTGTAATAAAAAAAAAACACACAACAGCTGTATGTCGCATTTATCGACAAAAACTGCTTTATCCACTCCACGACAACGAGAAAGTATTTTTTTATATTTAAGTTCGTTTGCTCTCTTATTTTGTTCTTTCATGTTATGTAGAAGCTTTCTAAGTTAACAGCAAGTATATATTTCTTTAACATTAAGCTTACTGAGCTTTTCATACAGTATTCCTCTAAAAGTTCAAGTTTTGCGCGGTTTTCTTATCGCAAAATTTTGTTATGAAAAGTTTACAAGAAAAGCTCTTTGTAACATTATGTATATTTTTTTTATTAATTTTACATTGTTTTGGAGGAATCGAATTTAACATTGTTTTGGAGGAATAGAATTTTAATAAATGAAAAAAAGAATAAGAATTGATTATATTACTAACTAACGATTTCATGGTTTAACGCTTTTTAGGTTTTCGTTCATTCATTGAAAAGCAAAGGCAAACCACATGGAGAGGCTACTGAGTTCATACTCAGATACTTTCTAATAACTTTGTACCAAGGTACGCTCAAAATCACTGCGGCATCAACCCTAACCACCTTGTTAGTTATTACGTACAGTGGCTTAAGCTGTCATAAATGAGTAACAAGGAGCTTTCTTTCCAGGTTGATAATTCATGCAATTGTAGTGGTTCGAAGCTGGCACCCAAGATTTATTCCAACGTGGGCCAAGTCGCGATGACATACTGAATTGAGGGCTGCTCCGTCTTATCAAAGAAATATTGCTTGGACCATAGCCAGCTGGTCCAGGAGAGCGGGGCTTATCGCTGGGAGGTACAATAATTGAATAATTCGGTTGCGCTTTGCCTTGACCTCTGAACCTGAATATAAACGGCACTATATTATTAAATATTTTTTAAAATGTATTCCATCTGTTTTACTCAAGGACTCAGCCATTTGGTTATAGATAGAACCTAAAAAACTTTTAAAAGAGTGGCAAAATGAAAGCATACTTGGCATGGAAAAAAATTCGGCACAAGGTTTTTTAGTTTATTAAACATAGTTTATAAGTAAGTTTTGTTGATTTAAAACCTTGTAACGCGTCTTCTTAGCCAAGGTATTACTCAGGGTTTTCTAAGAAATTTATAAGTAAAAATCCCTATTTATTTATTATACATACATGCCGTATATATAATTCTAACACTGCTCGTAAGGTATTTACGCAATCTTTACATTCATCCTATTAGAATATTATTGCGACATAGTTCTAATAAAAGACTGCCTTTGCACGAAATGATCGATATTTTGATGGGTATCATTGTCGATACAGATGAGAACGACTTTGATATGAACACAGAACATAGACTTGGTATATCGAACGGGATTACAGTGCCCAGAGAAGTGCTGACAGAAATTAGCAAAGAATTAAAAGGGAGATATTAATCTATATCTTATGTAATTGTCCAAGAGACGTACATTTCTCAAGATTGCATTTTAGCTTTTTGCCTTTTTACATCCTACACCACTTGTGCTGCAAGATTTATTAAGTTTGCATAGACGTATATACCACCCAGAATGGCTTAAAGTAGACCCGCTTTTTATTATACGAGTAGATTCAGAAAGTGATTCTGAATCTGAAGCTTGTCTGTCCATCTCTCCGTTAGATATCGGTCCATGTATTCTTGTGTTCAACTAATTTTCGAGATATTTTGATGAAATTTGATACACTGAGGTGCTGCGTTCAAGCTAAACATTATTTAGAACTTGAAGGAAGAATGAGCACCTATTACGAATCGTATGTCAAATTAAAGGAAAGGTCTTTATTTGATTAAGTGGGGAGATTGTGCTCATTATATATATAGTTTATCCTCTACAGATGTGTTACAGGGGATTTAACGTAGGTTCCTGCCTTGGAGGGTTAACCCTACGGCGCCCGATGACATACAGGTTAATTTAGCGTAACCGGTGCCCTCCAGAGAGTTAGACAATCCCTATAATCTAGGGGCCTAAACTACACTGGAGGTCAGATATGTTTATTGTGTATGGCTCAATAATCCCACTCTGGTAAGTGTTGGGGCCTATCCTCACCTCGATTATTCCACTTTGGAATGATGGAAACCAAAGCCACCACGATATACACCTGAAGGGCCCAGCAGTCAGGGCTCACACTTTGATTAACTGCTGCATTCAAAAAGGGTTGGGCATGCTTCCACCGTGGGTTTCACAAACAATTGCAGTAAATCAATGTCGTCACCACTACCCGTAGGTGCTCGTGACTTTTTATGTATGCACCTTCGTACTTTACTTCGTGCTTTAATGGCGCAGTTAGGCAAATTCCGTCAAATCCATTTAATTAATTCTGTCATCCCTATCGGTAGGTACACGTGAATATATCTTCCAGTGAACTCCTAAACCATCTTTTAGAAAACTTGTCGCCAAGTTATAGATAGTCCAAGCCTTAAACTCTTCTTCGCCGGTCGAAACCGTTTCCAGGGATCACCACGAAGAGGTGAGAGCTTCGGCACATCTATGCTCCTCCAAAAGCATAGTTTATCATTCCCTTTATCCTCTACAGGTCTATATCTGTGTCTTAACGTCTCCACCTGGAATGAGCCTTAATCAGGCGGGATGCCTACAACCATTGGCAATCAATTTAGATGATCGAGGAACTATCAGGGAGAGAGACAATCCCCATTGAAGGAGGCCTCGCTACCCTGAGGTCCCGCAATAGAAAATGGGTGCGGGCCAAATTCTCGCTTAGTGGTTTACGTCAAGGCCTATCTAAGCACTTCTTAGATAGCTCTCCGCGAAACTTTGAGGCAACCACAGCCACCACGAATACTCCCCGAAGGGCCGTATTCAGCAGTCAGGCAAGAAGGTATTTGTCCTCTACAACAAAAACTTTACGAAAGATGAAAAAAAATGCTATAAGAAAAATTTTAATAATCGCATAAGACAAGTCGGTTCGATATATTTTGAGCCGCTGTAAGAAGGGGAATCAAAACATGGTTTGATGATTTTTAGGCCAAATAAGAATTTCTTTGCAATTTTCCATTCGAATAACAGGAAACGCAAAACCTATGTCCATCAATTTTCTACATACTGAACATATTTTAAATATCAGCTGATCAAAAAATATGCGGTTATTTGGCGCACATCACGAATGTAAACCCTTCGCAATAGAAAACACAAAGAAAGGTGTTTTCTTTTCATTTTGTAGACTTTTTACAAATTTAATAACTGAAGACAACCTTATAAGTACCATTTTCCCCTATATTTTTATTTCATCCTCGAAGGATGCGTTTGTAACGCCCAGATCGAAGCATCAGAGACCCCACAAAGTATATATATTCCCGATCAGCATCAAATTCTAAATTGATTTAGGTATGTCCGTCTGTCCATCTGTGTGTCGCTGTAAAAACATTGAAAGCTCTTGCACGCTGGTTGGTACTGAAAATGAACGAGACCGGTCGAAGCCGACAGCATTACGCAACCTGAGAACACCTTTGTTTTAGAAAAGCAATAATAAGTTGGTTTTTTTCTCATTACCCATAAACTACAGCAGATACATGTACAAAAATCTGAACGCATATTTTATGGGAGATGTTGTAGCATTTGTCTACGAAAATGGAAAGAATTGACCACGTGCATCCAATATTACAGTGTCTCAAATTTTAGTTCTTCTTCAATACCTTTATAAGGCGCAGAAACAAACTTCAAAAACCCCATAGTATATATAAATGGTTGGTCAGTTTCTAATTTGGAAGACATCCAAACATGACCGTCTATTCGTCTGTCGGTCTGTCCCTCTGCCTGTCTGTTGCGAAAATGAAGATATCGCCTACACATTTGCAAAAGAATTTGGAAGTGATTCAAACTATTCCACAAGCATGCTTACAAGGCTCACACGCTTGTGCGACAAAAACTACTTGAAAGAAATGAAGCAACAAGGAAATAACCCGGCAAAGAAGGGAAACAAAAAATGTTTCAATATGACGTTTGAAAAATTTCCACTAAGTATTGTTGTTAGTTTGTTTTTTTTTTTTTTTAATTTCTGTATTGTAGAATGTTCTACTTTTTATGAAATTTTCAGAACATTTTACCAGTTTTTTTATGTCATTTCAAATTTTTCAATTAATAGAACAATTTTCGTTTCGTTCGAAACGTATCTAATTCAGTAAAATTCATTGAACGATTCAAGCAGCAATTCTGCCACAAAGCTCTCGACTCTCGAAAATCGTTTACAAGAAAAAAAAAAGTTGTCAAGACAGTCTATGCGATTTGAAGTTTTGATTGTTTGATTGTGTAGGTGAAAACAGAGTTTTTACATATCACCCTTTATTTTAAAATAATTTTCTTAAGGCGCCTTCCTTGCAATGTCAGTCTTAGGTATTAATCTAAATTTTATTCATCAGGTAAGTACTAGACAGGCGAACAGAAGAGAAGGGGAGAGAAAAAGGAAGTGATTGACATTTCTATAAAAAGAAGCGAGGAGAACGACGAGAGAAACATAAAAGAGAAATAAACTTAGGAAGAGAAAGGTGTCAAAGAAAGGTGCTTCGAACAATCAAATATTTATGTTATAATGCATTGCTAACATTATTATTATTAGGGTGAAACCATTATTCAATAGAAAATCAAAATATGTCGCTGATGAACAATCAAATGAATAACGGTGCTCGTAAAATACATCATGTATTATCTAGTGGAGCTGCAACGGTTACTGGCCCAAATCGACCGCGTATACTTCGTCAGATAATCGTAGGTTCCGGTAGCGACAGTGCCGGCTACAATGGCAATAACGGTGCAAATACTAACAATATGACATCAGCGTCAGCAGCAGCATCCGCCAATAATATACAACATTCCACGACCTCAGTTACTCGTTGCTATGTGTGCGATGACTTTTTGGGGACAAAAAATCAAAATCTTTTAACCGAAATGAAAACGTCGCATACATCGACGACATTCCCGGTCAAAATCAGTCAATTGGTGGGTCACGATTTTATGGTTTTTGCGAGTGTTGAAGATATTGTATGTGCTCGTTGCACAAATCTAATCAATTATTTGGATCGTTTGGAAAACGACGTCGAGCGTGTGCGAACGAGTTTGAAAAATCTGTTAAACAAAAAATATAACTTGGATGTTGAAGGTAAAGCAGCCTTACCGCCCACTAAGTTACAAAAGTTAAATAATGGAGCTGCTATCAGCAGCGCTGCGCAGCAATCGAAAACTTACCCACATCAACCCAGCTCAACGTCACAACATCCGCCAGGCACTCAAGTCGTTCAGAGGAAAACCACCACAAAAATGTATAAATGTTTGGTGTGCGAGTATAAAACTTCCGATATGCGTCTACTGAATACTCATTACGAGACATGCAAGCATCAGAACTTTCAGTGTAAGAATTGTAAGAAAATCTTCCAGAGTTTTGGTTCATTAAAGCAGCATATGATACGAGAGCACAACACGTCAATGGATAATACTTGTGCAATGTGTCATATTAATTTTGCTAACGAAATGGCATTTCGAAGGCATATGGATCTAAATCATAGTACCAATGTTGTCGTTACACTAGCGCCAACTGCAGTTCCACAAGTCGACACCATTGCAACACGCCCACCCAATTGCGGAGCTGTTAATACGTCTGTGTACACATGCATTCATTGTCAGCTAAAGTCAACTGATAAGTCTTCGTTCGACGAGCACATGCGCAAACATGCGGCTGGCATTAGACCGCTTCCGTTCAAATGCAAATTGTGTGCTCAATGGTTCGAAACTCGTGAGGCGGCGGCCGCACATGCGAAGCAGCATCAAGGCAATGTCTTCAAATGTGGTACGTGCTCCATGTCATTTTCAAAACGCGTGCTATTGATCAATCATTTCGAAAAACACCAACAAGACAATAGGGTACACCAACAACCGAAGCCTCAACACAATCGACATGCCGCTTGGGCAAAACAGCACGTAGTTATGCCCGTATCATCGCCTAATATGCTTAATAACCAGAAAATATCTCCAGGAGCTATTAATGGATCTTTTTGCGAGACGACAAACACATCCGTAATGGCTAGCTCGGCTGACGATATGGGAAGCTGTACAACAGCAAACAACATTCGCTTCTTCTCATGCTATATCTGTTCGCGGACTTTTATTCAAGAGAATTATTATAAACAGCATATGGAAACACATCAAGCTTGCGAAACAGATGTAAAAAAAAGCTCCAAACTGGAGGCAGGCATACCTAACTCAAACAGCGCAGGTTTGCTTAGTGAGGCATCTCGATTTGAAAAAAATGAGCTTAAGATTCAACAGCAACAAACTAGTGGAACAATCAATGATACCACTGCCACAATTTCCGATGCCGATATAGAGACAATTTTCGAGAAAATGCATTCGGATAAGGGTGAGCCCACGGTCGAACCCACCACACTCGCTAAGACTGGTGGTGGTGGTCCCAACGATCAAGTTGTGATCACCACGCAGGCAGATTCAGAGGGAGTTATAACATTTAATATAACTCTTCCCGCCCGAGAAAGTGGAGTCCCCATTGAGACAGACGATCAGAACGCCCTCCACACGCAAGAGACCATACCCATTACTTCGGTGCCCGTTTCGGTAAGCATAGATATGCCTATGCTCGACCAAGCCGACGAAACTATGCATGCAGCAGCAACTACTACAAGCAGTATAACCACAACAGCGATTAGCAAGCCCGAAGTTGACGTGAAATCTTCTATATCAGGTCCGGTTAGTATGCCTAGCTTGGACGATGATTGGGATGAACGTAAGTCGACCTTTGCACAAACGACTACTATTAATAAACAATCCGAAGTTAAGAATGAAAACAGTCCGAAAGCAGCGGTGGATGGAAATAATGTCCAGATTGAACCTGAAAAACAATTTATTGAAGCTCCAGCAGAGTTACCCTCACAAGAAATAATATCGGGTGGAGAAGTGAATGAGAATAGTGGAACTTCGCAGGCTACAGATAAAAACGTTACCGAAGATATGTAGAAAATGAATTCGGCAGGAGAGTGTGATAAAAAAAAAAAAAAATGTTGAATCAAGTATTCTTTTTTTTGGAAAAAAGAAAAGAAAAAAAAAAAAGA
>CCAG010002124.1:0-10013 GCA_001077435.1 Glossina morsitans morsitans
CAGTTTCTTCTAAACTACGGACAGTGCGCCTATACTTCAAAACTTCCTCGTACCACGAGTTCTTATGAACATCTAAGATAAGATCTTTACAATCACTTCTCATCGATCCCAAAATCTGCAGGAACTGTTTCTCGACATTCTCGGCTATTTTTTCGAATTCTGGACCATTGGTGCCACCGAAACGTGGCACTGGTATGACTTCGTTCTCATCCAAGCGTGCGAAAACAATCATTGATTCGCATATGTCGATCAGATCGTTTAAGCGCTCCGCGAAAGCGTCAACATGATTAAAAAATCATGGCGTTATCTAAATTCCATTCAAATTTGCGGGCATGCTCCTTGGACATACGTTCATAAATCGCTTTATAGGATAAGCAACAATCAATAGACATATTGCACATTTTAATGCCAAATCGGGAATTTCCCTCCAAAATCTTTTCAACATTGGTCTGTTTTACGCAAAAGCGTAAAATCTGATTACTGAGATTACGAAAAAGGTTGGTGATTAGGTCTTTGCGATTATAAAAAGGGGATTTCAACCATATGTAGACAATAAAGTTGATGATGCGTGGCAATAAAGCGGGCACAGATGAAGGGCTCTCCGCCTTATCGATTTGGGCACATGGCTCGATCAACAGGTTCAGATACTTGATGTTTGACTTAGCCTCTTTCATTTCCATGCGGCATTCACTTATCAGTTCATCGATTTGCTTTATATAGACTGACTGTGAAGTTCGCAAAACGTTGATAACATCTTGAACATCATCCTGATCTAATTGGACGTTGAGACCATGCAAAACTTCGACTATAATGCAAGTAAATTACAGTTTCTATTTAATCCTGAACATTTTCTTTAACTTACATCTGTATAACCAAAATTCATACTCCTCCTCTGGTACTACCAAGTCATGTTGCACTACTAACGTCTTGTCCGTAAGCAAAGTACGTATTTGATTAGTCCAAAAAACAACTACAGCTTCCATATTTTTAACAAACTCTCGATCCTGCGTAGCACTGCCTTTAGCGATTTGTTTTACTACATGCGGTACATAAAGCACAGTCATGCCTGCCATTTTCGAATTTAAGCTAGTCAGATAACCGAGAAATTTATCCATCGCTCTGCAAAATCGCGATTTAACGTTATCGTTCCAATCAGAATTGCGAAAAATCGGCGCAAAGACAAGTTTTAGGACCTTCAGCAAACATCCATCCACATCTTCATGCAATGTACCAATATCTATTTCGTCATGAAAATTTTCAACGGTAAAGATAAAATTTGGTTCCCGATAGAAGTAAGTGAGATCAGAAACGGGGGCTACAGGGAAACCTAAACAAGCGCTCAGTTTGTTGGCATCATAAAAAATAGTTAACAATGGTTGATCCACTTCCATTAGCCATCGTCGAATGATACCCAAATTGTCCTCTGCCCAATCGCGGTGATCCAAAGCAAACAATGTAGTCATACGTTGAATATAATCGACTAGGCGATCTAATTCTTCATCGGTGTATTGCGGGCGGAGTACCTCGTGTGCATGTTGCAAGATCTGGTTAGGGTTGTTTTCTTAGTAAGAGGATAAATAAGAGAAAAAAAGAAAAATAAGGACAGGAAATATGATAAGAGTAAAAAGGACATACCTTCATCACTTGAAGAATCGTTTTTACTCTCAGCTGCGTAGTTATATCCAGTATAATATTTCTTGCTCATTTTCCCAAACTCCCCCTCCCAATACCAAATAGATTCTAATTTGATTTGTGAAAATTAATGAAAAAATTTGAAATACTTTTTGACATATTTACAAAAATTTCGTAGAAGGCGGTTAATAAATATTTTTTTCGAAACAATTAAACAGGTTTTTTCTTTTAGCAGGTTATCATTGTTGTTATTATGTATAACTGTTATTATGTAACTAGCACATTTAGACCAAAGAAATAAATTGTAAGTGGTATGAACGCTAGCTAAGACTATGGGGTCTTTTAAATTAGATCGTCTAAATGTTTAATCTCGTCGCTGTAATAATGTTAAATATTTTATTAATGCTATGTTCGCCGGATGCTTTCAAGATGGGCGTTAAAAATTTTAACATTCACAAGGTATATTGGAGGAGTATACTTCCTAAGGATCCATTGATTCGCCATTGATTCGTACATTTTGAACTATTAAGTGATTTATATCCTCCAGATGACTTTGCGTATCATATAGGCGGTTTCTACAAATCTGCAACTTTCTTAATCTTATATCGAGGCTATTTTTAGTGTGGTTAGGTTCAGCGCACCAACCAGGAAATTTTATAGCCCTTAGCGTAATTATGTATTTTATATTTATAATTACGGAATTATGTCGAATTCCTTCGGCATTGAATAATTGTTTGAATTATCCTATGTAGTATTTTAATTTGTGCTGAAAGGGATTTTATAGTCTTACTTGCATGATAAAGCCATTTTAATCTTAATTAATCGCCATTAATAATGCAATTTGTAATTGTTTATTTACTGTTTAATTATTGATTAAATAAATAATAATAGTAATATTGATGGTTAACGTGTTATACACGGCGCTACTTATGGTACGGGGTATACTAAGTTTGCGCGGACGTAACTAAAGCCCAGAAGGACATCTGAATCGATTTAAGTTTGTCCGTCCCTTTGATATTTATGTATATATTCTTGTGCTCAAGAGATGATAGGTCATATTGAAAAGCATCCGCGGTTTTTTCATGGTTTCAAGCTTCATTTTGTAGCCTGCCCTTTCCAAATTATTCCAAACTATCATGTGGTCGATGTTTAACGTCTCCGCCATTACCCGACAGCTTGCGTGCGGGCCTTGCTCCATCATTTGCATGATTTCATTGACTTTTTCAGTGACTGCGAGGTGCATCTTTGGCATCGAAATTGCCGGGACGGAATCGGACAACCGCTCCTGGGTTCTTCTTGCACTTACAGCAGTCTTACCGTACATTTCACAAATTTTCTTCTTTTTTTACCGTTTTTAGCGTTTTTAAAGCAAAAAAGCATCACACCTGTTCAGATATTTCACACATTTTCAAATCAATATAACTTTTTACACGAGCAAAATGTCATCTTTTAAGCATACGTTCGTTTGAGACAATCAAGTGAACGTTGCCCAATCAATAGGCATCATTGCCATCCTGCGGAGAATATTTACTATGAGCTATTATTTTGATGAAATTGATAAACTAGCGTGTTTTGGCGCAAGCATGAATGCTATTTGAAATGGTTCGGATCGAACCACTTTTTCGAACACTCTCCGTAGAACGCCTTAATTGAATAAGGCGTTATAAAAAAAAATAATGCCGCTTTTAGAATTTTGCAAAAAAAATCGGTTAGTAATAGTATTTCTGTATTGCAAAATGGTGTCAAAACTTTGATTCGGATGGTGCAACTTTTTAATCCCTTGCCATATAATTGTTCCTATGCAAACTATTCAGTTCATATGGTGAAAAGGCCTAATTTTCAATGCTTGTTGATGGAAATTCATCCACAATAATAATTTGACATAAAAAATAATCTTACCGAATTTAGGCCGCGTGGGTCTATTTATTGGATCTCAGTCCATATAAGAGTTCTGATGAAGAGTAAGCCTTTATATGCCAAAAAGAAGTAATTTTTAGTACTTTGTGATGAAAATTTGTCGCTAGTAAATCAACCAAAGGGATTTTGGATCCCATAGATCTATTTTTTAAATCTCACCACATGTGGGGGCTGTTATGACAACAAGCCCTTCTAGGACGACAAATTTATGATTTATTACGACGGAATTACCTAGAAGATAACAAAAATTTTGGCAAGTAAATTAAGTTTACTAAATTTAGATCAGGCTGAAGGTTGAGTATCCTCCAATGTGAGAGCTTTCATGAAAATAATGCATAAGTTTGGCTTTATTATTAATTAAGCGGAGTGGTGTGAAGTATGTAATGGTCGGCCTTGGCCGATTGTAGCATTCTTACTTGTGAAAACGTACATGTTGTCGGCGTTTAGACAATGTTCGATCTTCGGAATAAGGAAAAAACCTTACTTATATGGCAATCTGTAATTTTAGTCAGCTAGTATAGGTAACTAGGCACAAGTGGATTATAAGGATGTGTAAGTTTTCATCTTAAGCGCAACTGTGAGAGAAAGTTGGCTAATAAAAACAAGAATAATTAAAAACGGGCTAGTAGGCCACACCGCCTTGCAATTATTCATATAAGGACTATTCAAAGTAAAACATTATATGGCCAGTCATCGAGAAAGTTGTCCTATTCGAGCATTTTCAAGCGTTCATCCGTGGGAGAAACATGTTAATGTAATGAGTTTCATCGAAATATCTAGAAAATGTGGGCCTGTGGGTTGAACAAAAGAAAAGAAGACGGGTATAAGGAGCAGTCTAAATCGATTCGGAAAGTGATTCTAACTCGATCGGTATAGTAGATGTGGGGTGTATTTGTAGTTCTTCTGGGTTTTGCACACATCCGCACGAAGTTAAAATACCCTTGCACCACAAGTGAAAAAACACTTAAGCAGCTGCATTTCAGTTCAACTAAAACTGTTGTAAAATTAATTGACGCTATTTTGTTGTATAAAATGTATAGGAAAACTAATACTGGATCTTAAACAATAAATTAAGGGGAAAAGGTACAAGTTCTTATTTGATAAATCAATAGCTGCAAATAAAAGTTATATTCGGCGGGAACCGAATCTCGCATACCCACCACTATGCTTTACGCATTCTACTCCCCAAGTTTTTTTATACCGTACTCATATCGCTGGTATTATTAAGAAAAACTTAATTACGGTGTCTACCATATTCATTTTAAAATTAACCCATTTTTAGCCAAAATATCTCATTTGAGGAGTGTGCAGAATAGTTTTAAACATTCTGGCTTGTTTGCTGCTCAGGCCAATTTGGCCAATTTTCGTTGCCAACCTGCGTGCAGAAATTTCCAATTTTTCTACCAAGTTTGAAGTCGATATCTTTATTTTTGCAATAAGAGGAGTGTTAACAACAAAGACCGTACAGACACACAGGCGGATAGAAATGGCTTCATAGATTCAGAATTTCACGCCTGTCACAAATATATTTACCTTAAACGGTCTCTGAGCCTTCTTTTTGAGTGTTGCAATCATTATGACGAAATGAGTTTATCTCAACGCTTCGGTGGTTGGTATAAAAAAAACAACACATAATAATAATGAAAATAAAATGAATGAATAATGAAAAAACTTAAAAGAAAATAACAAAGACAAAATCATTATCATTATGCAATTGCCAGAACTGCAGAACAGAGACTGAGGTGTAGTTTCCTATTTAAGGCTGTATGAAAGCTCAAGTATTGAGTACTTAAAATGATCCTTTTCGTTTGGGTTCAGTTGGGCCAGGAGTCCCCGCATTGAGAAGGAATTCTGTGGGCAACATAAGGGATCAACATCTTTCTATTCAAAATATTTCTGTTGCCTATCTGTGCTAACAGACATGGGTGTTGCGCATTATTTGTGACTCCAAAGTAGGCCAGCGAATAACCAGCCGCATTAGTATAATCTATCTAAAAAAAGCTTTCTTGCATGTACTGATATTTATGCCGGGATGACGCTACTTGGAAGTACCACGAACATGTCGACGGCAAACGTACTGCGGGCGGAGTCGGAAGGACCTCACCACGGAGATCTGCGTTGTCAGCTCAATGAAATGCGTGTCGCGTCGGGATCTGAAAAGAAATTCTCGATAATACCTGGTATCAAATACTCCCCATAGGTAAATAGGCTTCCGATGGCAGCCGGCAATTTCTTCACCGAAAAGTGGGCGGAATGTGAGGAAGCAACAGCTTGCTTGCTACGACAATTCAAGCGCATACGCAACCCACCATTTACAAAGTGTCTCAATAAAAAAAGTACATTATTTTCTGTATTTCATACTTCTTCCTTTTTCCTCTTTGTTGCATACGTATTCGTACGTACTCACACTGTTGTCCAAACATTTTCCTTCTTCTTTGTATAATGTTATAATTTTTGCATAGCATATTCACATGTGTATGCATTCGCACCGCTCTCATTTTTGCATACTGTATTCATACTATTCTACATAGTAATGCTATCATACCGTATCTATGAATATACCCGCATCCAAGATACATATTGTTGTACAGATAGGTTCTCCGCATCTATTTCAATATATAGCATTATACACCTGTCGATTTGATCGGTAACAAAATTGTTACAAATAAGTCGGCAAGTCCGTCTGCCTTAAGTTATCCTGAGGTTGCAAGGGAATCTCCTCCCGGTCCCGTCGTTTGTTCTAATCAGACGTCATCCCCTAAAAATAAAAATAAGAAAGTGCAAAGTAAGTCTGCTTCTCCTCCCTGCTGTTCGAGTGTGAACACTAGTCACCAAACTGGGCATGTTGCTCAAGCTTCTCGTACAAGTGTGTCAATATTTTCCCCATCTCATAACTCCCAAGCCGTAAACCCTACTATTCCAAGTAGTGATGATATTTGCTTGACGGCAGTTCTTCCCACGAAAGCATTATTTGTGTCAAGACTGGCACCGGAAACATCGGTAGATAATATAAAAAGCTATTTGACGGTGAAAGCTCCATCAGTCAACTTGAAGCGCGTTAGCATTTTCAAATTGGCTCCTTCTCAACCGAGAGCAATATCTTCATTTAAAATACTAGTTCCGACGGAAAACAGTGATATATTGTTAAATAAACCACTATGGCCAGTAGGATCCTTAATTAAGGTACTTATTCCTAGAGATCGACCCCGTAATACCAATGCTGTAGGCCTGTCGCCTTCAAAAAACTAAGTGTTTCTTCAGGCCCATTTTGTCTCATTTATTAAAATGTTAGGGGCCTAAGTTCAAAAATTCGGTCGACTTTTCTAAAGTCAGTAAGCACTGAGTTTTTCTGTTTTGCTTTCACTGAAACTTGGTTAAAACCTGATATACATTCGTCGGAACTATTCCATAATTCTTTCCATGTATTCAGAAATGATCGATTGAATCGCATTGGTGGCGGTGTATTAATTGCCATATTTGCGTCAGTCCCGTCCTATTCAATTGAATTTCCCACGTCTCCTGACGTCGAATTTATTGCCATTCGAACGAGAATACCTAATAAACAGTAATTTATTACCTGCTCTACATTCTCCCAAACTCGGATATCTCCATATATAAGAAGCAGGCTGCCCTCATTTGTGAAGTAGCCAAGCAGTCTAGACCTACCGATTTTGTCGTTGTGTTGGGAGATTTCAACTTGCCTCAAGTCACTTGGTGTAACAGTGATAATTCTGCCTGTTTAATTCCTTCTTCAACATCTGAAAGAGCTATAGTGTTCTTTAATGAATTACTTGACCATAATTTAGGTCAATATAATTGTACCTTTAATTGTAATGGTAGACTGCTTGATCTTTGCTTTGCCAATTTTCCTGAGATTAATGTAAATCGTTGTCCACCTTTTAGTTTACCTGAGGATCCTTATCATCCAGCATTGTGTATTTCTTTTCATCATAAGTATGACGGTTCGTGGAACTGCCTTAATAGTCCAAACCCAACCTTTTCCAGCAAATATTATGATTTTCATAAAACCAATATGGTATTGCTAAAGTTTCATCTTTCACATATGAGGCTTGATTTCTCAACCGGGAGTATAGATAGCTTATTGTCATCGTTCTACAATACATTAAATCTAGCTATTGCTGCATCTGTTCCGCTTAAGCAGTGCCGATCTCGAAGGTGTCCCCCGTAGTTTAACACGACAATTAGGTATTATAAGAATAGGAAAAACAAGCTGTTCAAGAAATTTTTGAAAAGTGGCTCTTCTCTAGACTATTTCGCGTACTCAACCGCAAGGCATAGATTTAACTCCCTCAACCACCATTATTATTGCAGATACCTTCAGTTCATTAAATCCGCTCTGTTTGCTAATCCTTAATACTTCTTTAAATTTGTTAATTGAAAAAGACAAATTTCTGCACATCCCTCGCATGTTTCTTTTAATGGCTCTGACTCCTCGGATGATTTTGAAATCTCAAATCTATTTGCGGAGTACTTCCGACGAAACTTTTCGTCTGCTAGTTTTGATTCATCACCAAAATTACCCTTATCCTATAACTAACTCGGTTTCAATACCCAATTTGGTTATTTCTGATGACGACGTTTTTAATGGGTTGACTTCTCTGAAATACAGTTGTGCGCCTGGACCGGATGGAATTTCATCATGTGTACTTAAGCCTTGCGCTATTTAGCTTTGTGATGTTATCTCAAAGATTTTTAATTTGTCCCTGAATTTAGGTGTTTTACCTTTGCGTTGGAGGAGTAGTTATCTTATTCCTATTCACAAAAGTGGGAGTAGACAACTCGTAGAGAACTATAGAGGCATTGCCAAGCTAAGTTTTTTACCTAAACTATTTGAGAGAATATTGACTCAACATTTGGCCTTTGCCACCAAATCGTATATATTTCCACTCCAACATGGCTTCCGAAAAGGAGATCTACGGTCACTAATCTGTGAGAGTTTACTTGTCAGGTTTTCAAGGTATTTTCCAATGGCTCTTGCACTGACGTCATATACACCGATTTTAGCAAAGCGTTTGATTTGGTTAACCACAAATTACTTATCTTTAAACTTCAAGCCGCTAGCTTCCCTTCCTATTTAGTGAAATGGATAAGCTCTTATCTGCATAATAAGTCATTCAGGGTTTTGTTTAACTTCACCACTTCATATGAATTCCACATTTCGTCAGGAGTACCTCAAGGTAGCCACTTAGGACCCATTTTATTTAATCTATACATTAATGACTTGCCTTCGGCAAGCTGTTTTCTTCTTTTTCCTTAGAATCGCAATCACATCAGCTTCAAACTGACCTAAATAAATTGGTGGCATGGTGCTCATCAAATTATATGACACTAAACCTAAATAAATGTAAGAAGCCTTCTTTCTCTAGAAGGAAGTCATTCATAACCCATTACTTTATAGATTCGCACAAGTTGGAGGACGTTGAGTCGTTCACAGACCTAGGCGTCCTCTTCGACCGTAGGTTACGTTTCAATTTGCACGTTGAGTTCTCGATAAGCAAAGCTAGGTCTGCCCTTGGTTTCATCAAAAGGTGGTCCAAAGAGCTAGATGATCCGTATATTACCAAAAGGCTGTATACGTGTTTAGTTAGGCCTATACTTGAGTATGCTTCTATTGTGTGGTCTCCTTCATATAGGTGCTATGTAGACTCAGTTGAATCTATTCAAAAGCAATTCCTGTTGTTTACTCTTAGGAATTTGGGTTGGGATCCGTCTGCTTCTCTTCCCCCATATGAAAATAGGTTGCTTCTTTTTTCCTTACCGTCTCTTGAAAAACGTAGATTTGTTCTAGGCGTTTGCTTCGCAATCAAAGTAATAAACGGCGCTATTGCCTCGCCGTCATTACTTGGAGAAATAAGTTTTAATGTTTCTAAACGCTTCTCTAGGCACTTTACCTTGGTTAAGGTTAGTCATTGTAAATATAATTATGAGCTGTTTAATCAACTCAGAGTTGTTTGCAAGAACCTAAATAACGTCTATCACCTTTTTTCATTATCGGACACTTTAAAGTCCATTAAAGCAACATTGCTTAATACACGAGATTTGCCAATGTCGTACTTAAACTAGCTCTCAATCCTAAAAAGTCACTACGATTCGAAAATTAATTGTTGTTAACTATTATCGGTTGCCAAGCTTTTGCATGTTTGCGATGGCTTAGGGGTTCATTTGCAACTAGGTTCTGTATCGGTTGTGGGTGTGGCTCTGTGCTAATTGTGCACATGCTTTTTTTCTTTTTTTTTTCTTTTTTTTTTCCTTTTATTTGTTTTATTGTACTTATACTAAGTTTTTTAATAATAATTAATTTAAGATTTACTTTAAGAGTCATTTGAACTCGACTGTTGTTTGTTTTAGTTGAGTTTCTGTATAGGTGGAATAAATAAATAAATAAATATACTATTCCAATTCTTTCAACTGCCAGTAATAAATTCATATTCTAGTAAACTTCC
>CCAG010002127.1:0-13384 GCA_001077435.1 Glossina morsitans morsitans
GAAAAGATTTATGCATTCAATTTCATCATTGCTTGAAATGTTTATAATTAATTTGCGTCATTTACATTTACATATTAAATACTCTAATCTTCTAATTAAAGTCCATCGCATGTAATGGCAATTAATTCAAATTTTTCATATTGACGTCAAATGAATTTCACGCATTGCCAGCAAAACAAAGATTTAACAAAATTAATGATGCTTCCTCTGACAATAAGCCAATATGTATGTACAGTATATATATATATATATATATATATATATATGTATATATGTACAAACAATATCCGTATTAGCAGAATGCAACAAAATCCCTATAATCATTACTGATATCTCTATGCCCGAAGTGAGCTGTAATGCCAAAATAAATACGATTCACTGCGATAAACCAAATAATTACAAATAATTACATTTTGTTTTTTTTTTTTTTCTTTTTTTTTCTTTTCTTATGAAAATTTTTAGTAAACACCGTATTGCAGGTAAATTAAATCTTTAAAGCGGAAAGAAATATTAAATGACCATTAAAGGTATCTGCACAAGATGAACATAAACGAGATAAACGGCAATTAAACTCAACGATTTCTCATTTTTGTTGAAAAGAAAACCATCAACGCGAACGGAATCTTTGCTTCAATGTGTAAGTAAATTTATTACCAACAATTTAAAGTTTATAGTTTTGAAAACTTTTTAAATTTCAACATTAATTTATATTCTATCGTAAAAATGATATAACATTTCAGGCTTATGGATGGACTGCCTACAACATATTAGGAGAAGATAAAAATACAAAGACGTAAAAGAACATGACGTTAGGGAACGCAACAACTTTTTTAAAAGAATGTGGAAGATATACGAGGTATGTTCAAAACAAAGGTGCCTTTTTATTTTTCGTGACAAATATTTATTTATTCCAGACCTCGAAGCACTTCTCAAATGCTCTATTTGACATGGCCTGAAGTTCTTCCAGTGATGCTTTAGCCGCGTCCATGACGGACATCGGCTTTAATATAATGTCCAGGGTTTCTATGAAGAGCCATTTATAAAATTTTTTTTCTCATACTACTCTTGGGAAATGCCATGGTCAACATGGGTTTAATTGAGTCGGAGCACTTCCTTTCATTTTTCATTAAAAACTTTTATAATAAATTCGTTGATCCATTTTTTCTTCTTTTTTTTTATAGCACGTTAAGAACTGCTGAAGACGTTGAAGCAGTGATCAAAATTTTTATAGAGAACCGTCGAACCAATATAAAAGAAATTTCTGCGGATGTCGGCGTATACGTTAGCCAATGCCATGCATTTTTTTCGGAAACGTGTGATAGCGAAGTTTCTCCCGGAAATGCAAAATTTTCGCCAAAGGACCTGTCGTATGAGCATCGCTCATTCTCCCGGTCGCAAAAGTGAAGATATCAGCTTCAAATTTGGTAGAAACATTGGAAGTATTGAAAATGGGCCAAATTGGTCAGAGTATAAGCGCGCAGTGGAGCGTAAACTTAACGCAACTCAGTTTTTTCTAAAAACCAAATTTTGAATTTTTGCTCGTTATTCGAAAATTATTTGAGTTAGAAGACGGAAACTTTCACATTTGCTTTACGAGACACTTTACTCTCTAGGTCCAAAAATGGAACCAATCGGCCGTGTCCACACAAAATTACGAATAATTAAATTTAATTTTTTTCACTTTTTTGGAGTTTAATGCTTACACTTATCATAAGGCGAACAAGACAAAATGTTTAAAACTATTTTGTACACTCCTTTAATCTGGATATATAATCTGCATAAAAATGGGTTAATTTGAAAAGTGAATATCGTAGACATTGCAATGAATTTTTTCTTAATAATACCAGCGATATGGGTATCAAATAAAAGAGCTTGGAGAGTAGGATGCGGAAAGAGTAGTGGTGGGTAAGCGAGATTTGGGCCCCTGCCGATTATAACTTTCTTGTTTTGTTTTTGTATCAAATATTTAATAATCAATTTAAATGAAGATCCCTTTTGAATTTTTTCGAAATTAAACTATATTTACTTTCGTATACAAACACAAACATCGATAATTCAAATATAAGTTTATCGATAGAAGAAAAAGGAAAAAACCAAGATAACCTTATTATTTGTGTTTGTAGTTTGCATTGCATTTATGCTTCAATGAGCTCTTTGATGTGCTTGCAAGCGCACGTTCAGATTTTATATATATATATATATATATATATGTGTACACATGTATATATTCGTGTAAGATTAACTTTTCTCATTCAATAAGTAAACTCTCAAGCCATCTCGTAACGTGATTTTCTATTTACTGTCATAGAAAAGAATCAATAAAAAACTAATGTATCAAATTTAGGAATGATATTAAAAAAAAACATCTGCTATATGTGTACACGGATGCATACATATTTATGTACATGCACATGGAAATTAATGTCAAAAAAGCAGTTAACAATAATGTTCCGTTCAAGTTTTGAACGGAAAGAAAAAATTTCGATTTCACTAATCAATGAAACTTTTTCTGGAATATGCTTGGATTGCGATTAATAAGTAACCGTGCCACGCCGTTAATCGTGATTTATAAAACGTGCATGCAGGGAAGCAATAGAGAAAAAGATACTTAGTTTATTTATTTATTTATATTTAGTCAATTCTTTCCAAGGCCTTACTCGTCAAATTGATTATTAATTCGCGTTCTTCTTGTGATCACACAGCACTTGAGTTTAGAAAGCGAACTCAAAGCTGGTCCATTTCACTTATAAAAGACGAGGCTTAAACGAAATCGCACTTCCTGATCACTTTGCGAATGTATGAGTATATTTATATATGTGTTATTTACTACATCTCCTAAGCACTTTACACATAGGTTTTGTTATCGAAACGTTGAAGAGGTTCTCGCTAATTTCTACATTTTTTTCCATAGTGTTCATAGTGCATGTCAAATTTCATGCCAAGAAAAAAGAAAAATCTGGACTAGATATAGACAAACCCCTTCTTGACACTAACGGCGACCATGTCTGCCATGTACACAGTGATTGATTTAAACACTTCAAAGGTAATGATGTTGTCATTGAACATAAAGATAAGAAATTGGAGAGATTAGTTTATTTTGACTCATGTCAGACGCTAACTAAGCTTTCAGAATGTTTAGGAACTGATCATCCAACAGTTTCGAAATATGTTTGAAAGAGTTGGGAATAATTCAAAACAAAATTTGACTGCTTGCCACGTCAGTTGAAGCCGAAAGTTGTCGAACGAGCTGCTTCACTGGCCGGTGAAGTAGGAAAATGTTTTTACATAGCAGGAAAAAGTTGACGTTGTACTACTCTACGCGTAGAAAATTTTAAGGCTAAATATCGGTATTGTCGACAAAGCGAATGTCTATGGCTACAAGCTCTTTTGCTCTGCATTTATATTTGTTTGTTAAAAGCCGCTCAAATCGAATGAAACCATTAGGGTTCGACAACCGAAAACAATTGACGCATTGAAGGAAAGACTGCCATTATACGAGTAGAGATATGACAAAATGATATATTTTTGCAGTAAAACAATGATCGGAAGTATTCTGTAAAAAAAAAACTGTGCTCAAAACTTACTGGGAAGACTTAACCTATTCGTCATATTCACCGAACATTGCTCCCCTCCAACTGTTACTTATTCGGATTGATGTCACATCTACTGACTGAGGCGTACTTCCATTCCTGTGAAGATGCCGTATGAAAAAAACAACCGGCACCTAGCAATGGAAAACACTTGTCCTAGTGATAAAATTTTTACAGCATTTTTTTAAATAAAGCACAACAAGAACTTATACAACATCCTGACATTATTTAATTTTTTTTTATATTTGCATTACTCTTAAATGAACATATGTGTTAATCAAGTTGCAAAATCGACTCGTGTTTACAGCAAGCTTTCATTTATATACAAATATAGATGTATGTATATACGTATACTTACATGTAAATAAAATGCATGGTTTATGAACGTTGATGAGTTTCTTTGCATATCAAACTGTATTCAAGTACCTGCATGTTCTGCACGCGCAACATTCGCGTAAATTTGCCAATAAGTATATATATGTATGTATGCATGTATATGTGCAAAACGACGACTTTTTCCGTTAAGGATACGTGGACTATTATGTTAGCGTTAAATAAGAATTTACTGTCAACACTTACATATCGGTTTATAAAGCATATTTAAGATGATATTAAAAAAGACACAGTGATGCCAAGAAGGCGAAAACTGAACGTATCCCAGACAAAGTAATGTTTACTTTTTTTTTAATTATTTAATATTTAAATGAACGTTTCGCAATTTTCAATAAAGCAACGTTTTTAACTAGAACTTTCTGTACTTTTACGCAAAACTTTTTTAATTAATGAGAGAAAATTCCTTACTACAAATTTGAGCATAATTCGAATCATGGTCCTACGAAGAAACACCTCTATCTCTCCTTGTCTATTTGTCTATTTATTTTTGGAAATTTGCATCCTTAAGTTTCCAATTTTTCCCTAAACTATTTCTTCTACAAACAAATATGACCTCCACTTCGCTAATAGTCCCCATGCGCAACGACTGTTTAAGTTTTCATATAGTAATGTACTAAGAGAAATATCTTTGGCTTTCCGAATTTTCTGAATGATGAGACTCTTCGACGTTCACAACGTGGATCACCGTTATATTTACGAAATTTCATGGTATTGTTTTTGCGATAAGCTATATCATCGCCGTTCCTCTTAATTTTAACCTTGGGATAACAGCCAAGTCCAACACGATTTGTTCAAAATTATTTCTTTCTTGTTAACAACTTATACATTATCTACATATATGCTGAAAGAAATATGGATCAGCCTTTGATTAAATACATAAACACTTCCTCTTGCAGTATGTTAAGCAACTTTGCTGGCTGTTACAAGTCTTTCCATAATTTGCAAGCTAATTCCTGACATCCTGCTGCTTGTACGTACTGTCCAGGCGATAGTTTCGCATAAATGCCTTCTCATCAACAAATCATTTATCTCGCAAGTAAATAAAAAATATTGTCGTCCTTTGTACGAGGTTTTATTAGGAAGCTTAAAATGAATTGAGGTTTTAGGATACTAATGGATCACATATCTTGGTTGGTGGGTTAAGAAAAACTGGGAGCGCGCCATACAAATCGGATATAGCCGAATAGAAGCGGTTCATACAAACGGTGATCTCTGTGTTAACTTAAACTTTGGTTTGTCAAATGTCACGGGTAATGTGGAAGTACTTCACAAAATCGGTCTATGTCCTGAACGACTAGCAAATGTAAACCAGAAGTACCATTTGCTGCCATTTATACTACAAGGAATAATCGAAAATAATCGTGGTACAGGCATAAAACAATCATCTTAGCTTCGCAATACACATCAGTGGAGTGACATAAGCAGTGTAGGACATCTGCTAATAGAGACGTGCTTTCTGAAGTTGTTAGAAATGTAGGTTAGGACAACTTGGTATACTTACACATACTCTTATACATGATTGTGAGCGTTTCAATATATATTATGCAAATCATTTGAAACTTTTAAGCAAAACAACAAATTCTATGGTAGTCAATATCCGATATTGGATAGACAGATTAAGAACGCTACACACAAATCTTTGCTGAATCTACTTATAATTGTAGCAGAGGTAAGCTTTGTTTGTTTTATCTCTCTCTCTCTCTCTCTCTCTCTCTCTCTCTCTCTCTCTTTCTTTCTTTCTCTCTTTATCTATCCATCTATCTATCTATCACACACACACACACACATATATATATACATATATATATACGCACGATCACGCCTTAAAAATAAATGCGTATACAAGAAATTATGGAATTGATTTGTTGAGAATTACTTAGCGACTAATCTCTGATTCATATAAGTGCAAAAATATAGCAATTATTTCTTTAAACCATAAACTTTGACTGTTCTATTGAGAAAAAATAAATTCGAAATCGTCGAATATAGAAACATTAGAAGCATTGCTTGCCGAGGAATATCCAATTTATTACACTCACTACTGGCAAATGAAAATATATTAATTGCATTAGCCTTTTGATAACATCCAGAATAAGATCCCAGTTAAAGGATTCCATCAAACATATATATATATATATATTGCGAGGACCCAAAGTCGTCCTTCGTTCTGGGCTCACGGATTCTCCGTCTCTGAAGAGGGGCAGGAAGTGCTACATTAAGGTAGGATAGAATAGATTAAGCTAGTAGTAGGATAGGATAGACTAAGATAGCGGTAGAATAACATAGGCTAGGTATAGGGTAAGAGTAGAGACTCAGGAGAGTCGAGTGTGAGACGTCGTCGAAAGTAGTCGAAGTTGGGCTCTCGAGCTGAGAGGTCGACAAGTCTCGGAAAGGATTTTTTTTTTCATTTTCAACGTTGAAGGCATAAAATATCAACGCTTCAGATATCGAGCGATCAGATATTGTGAGCAATTCGCTAAGCACAACCGTCATAACTGTGAATAATAAAAGGAAAGAGCAAGTCCCCGTAAAAATAGAAATTTCTTGTGTTTTCCTTCCCTGGGCCGCTGAGATGCCCCAGCCAATGGAAAAGGGACAAAACGTTCTCACAATATATATATGCATGCATATATATATATATTCTCATTCGACGAGACATTCAAAATCTACCTTAGTAGTTGCTTATCATCAGTTTTAGCAATTCGAATATGCAGTTTATATAATACAATTTGTATAAGTGAACATCGTTTTGTAAGGAAACGTATACCCAGTCGCTGCTCGTATTAGAAAATTTAAGTTAAAAATGCATTGATTTGCGTATTTCGGAATCCATAAATACAAACAAATGTGAGCCACAAGAGCTTATTGTGATAAATGTGAACATTCGTACGCATGCCAACATAAATTGGATGTGATTCAGTTTTTAACTTTTCGCATCCGATTTCAACCACTTGTCTGCCGCATCATACCGTCGAGTATGTTTTAATATATTTGCGATCTCATTCAACGAATTGTCAGTTAAGTCTATTTACATATTCATGTTTGCGTATCGCATATACGTTTCATGTGTTTGTATGTATGAAAGTATGTCGATGATGGTAGTTGATGTGTTATCAACGCCAAAACAATTGACTGACATTCGTTAGTTTTATAAATTTTTTTGAAGCAGTATTTTATACCGTCAATGGCGACCGATAACTTCAATTCGTGTTTACGCATACTTTAGTTTTTGTAATTTATGAGCATGCATTGGCGAATCCCTATCAGGGATAAGTATTTTTACTCATTCATACATGCACACTACACACATGGACACTTACACAAAAGAAGAATAAAAATGAAAATTTAATATTCAATAATATATCGCGTTTCACGATAAAATGCGATTTTATAAGTTTTAACATAACGAACTCTATCACTTATTAACTTATTGTCTCCATAAGCCAGAATGCTGATGATACTACAAAATAAATAAAAATATCTTTTAATAAATGACTCTTGTGTGATTACATTGCTCTTGCTCATTGATGAAGCAGATAGAAATGGAAAGCATATGATTGAAGTAACTTTCTAGGATTAGTTGCGTAGAACTGCGAAAGTGATCCCGCGATATACGCGTGTAAAACTTGTCTCCTATTTTGTCAACTATTTTGAAAAGATAATGAAAAACTTGTAAAATTGAAAACCAAGCGCACGTTCACCTAAAGCTCTTTGCTAATGAACGGTTCGTTTCAAAAAGGTTTTCATTCTTCAAAAGTTTACCTAGAAAAATGTGGTCATCTATTTGTTTGGCAACGTAAAATATCAACTCTGCATTTCTTTTTTTCGCTCAACGATCGTCCCTCTTTACCAAACCCAAGAAAATTTGTTGACACTTTCCCACATGACTAACCGATTACGTAGGAATTGCCAGTTTAGCCAGTCAATGCTCGCGAAATCAACTCTCAAATGCAGTAGAGTTCACTTTGGTTATAGCTATCGTGAAGCTTCAGCCCAATCATGCTGCGGTCCTCAACTGAGATCTTTTTCTCTTCCGTCAAATCTTTCTGACATGACCATGCCCTGAGCGATTGATCGCATTTAAAAAAGCGAGAAAAAAAATAATACCTAATTTTGAAGAGGGGCTAATTTTGCTAACAATGCTCGCGAAATCAATTCTCAAATGCAGTAGAGTTTACTTTGGCCATAGCTCGTGGTCATCATCGTGAAGATTCATCCGGTCAAAATACAACTCTTGCAGATTGGGGATACATTAACAACGCTGCTGTCATCAACTGAGATGTTTTTCTCTTCTCTCAAATCTTTCTGTCCGTCATCGTACTCCACGAATAGGCGACATGCCCTGAGCGATTTATCGCATTTAAAAAAGCCAGCAAAAAAAATAATACCTAATCCTGAAGAGGGGTTAATTTTCTAAAATATTGGGACCAAGATCTTTGGGAAACTAAAGACAAATTTTTGATGTTTTGCCTGCTCTCTCATGCGGCTAATGATTAGCAATAATTCTCGATAACTCCAACAAAACAATTAAATAAAGATGCGCTTAAGGCAGGGCGAGGTGACCCGTGATATTCCACAACAGAAATGGAAAAAAAATGTTGAAGTATCGTTGAAAATAGATTCCTGCAAGTAGTGCTACGCTCTCCTGTAATTTCGCTAAATCCAACAGCACGGACCTTAAATAATGATTTTATCTAATGATATTTTAAATTATCCTTCAAGTTATAGTATTTACGCTTTTCCACAGCTACTATTAAAGGAGAAAGAAATTAAAATGCTTGATCGTATCCAACAGACATAGTTTCATTTTCATAAAATACTGTAAGAGACATTCCTTGACAGTTTTAACCTAAAGCATAAGTCATAACGAAACAAACAACGGATAAACGGGCACTAACATCTGCGCTTTCAGCTTGGTTTTCTCCTTTCCTTGTTCTTTTCCTTTGTTTTTTCTGAATTCAGGTGTCTCTTAACGTTTCTTTATCGCCCTTCCGTCGTTGCGAAAGAAGAGCCATAACAGAAATTGGCGTTAAATGCAAGCATTTTAAAAGTTATAACATTTTGACTTTGCTTTCTTTGATAAATCAAAACCATTTTGACAAGTGACCATAGATGCAATAAACATTTGCCAAAAACAACAAAAAACAAATATAGATATTTATAAAAGCAAAATAAATTTGTCAAAATAATACAATTTTATGAATTATGAGTTATTGTAAAGACACAAACAATCTACACCTAATTCTCTCTTTACACGATAGATACGTTCCCAAAAAATAGGTGTAAAATAAATTCATGTAAAAAGAGAATTAGGTGTAAACAATATTAAGAAGTTCTTGTTAGCGTTCACTTAATTTATTTCGTGCGTAGACATTTTAATTCATTAAATATTTTATACAAAATAACTTCTAGTTTGGGAAAAGGGAATTATATCTGAAATTCATAAATAAATAAATGTAAAATCGTGTGAAAATAAAATAATTCGTGTAAAAAAAGAAATTTCATTCTTTTGAACTCGTGTTAAATAAAATTCGTGTAAAAAAAAATCGTGTAAAAAGAGAATTGGGTGTACTTTGTTGCCTGCCTTATCGAAGAAGTATATAAAGTTTAAGTAAAACACTTGCATAGCAGATCTCTTAGGCAGCATGTGTTTTATATCTTGAACTGTTTCTCGCCAAACACGATTTTTGAAAACGTATCATGCAGCATAACTAAAATAATTTTTATTTTTTCACTTGAGTTTTTTTTTGCAATATCTTTAACACTGAGTTTATGGCACCCGTCAATTTGACAGGCTTGTGATTTCAAGCTCAACCATTCTGCATAAGGAATTAGATTTCTTCAGATGTTATATACTGGTTTTTAACGATTTAAGGCAACAAATATATGAGTGCATTCCTTTTTTTCGGGGACACGCCCACATTACTATTTCTAGATGTGGTATACCGTTTTTTACTGATACAAAACGTGGGTGATTTTCGGTAAGTTAATCTAAATATTTTTTATTAAAAAGGGCGTGCCTTTCTGCGATCGAAACGCTTGCTTCACACAGCAATTACTATTTATAAAAACTCCTCCGAGATTGGCTAGATGTAAGAATGTGGATTCGAATTTGGAACAGTTACAGTGCGTGCCGGCGAGCACAATGGCCTGAAGCTGTCACCAGAAAATAGCTGCGGGGTTTGCCTTTTGCAAACATATTCTAAAAAAACTTTTCGTTTTAATAGGTAACCATAAGAGAGTCCGTCCGTAATATAATTACGCTGCTACTTTTCCTTCCACTCAACAAAAAATTGTTTAAAAAAAATCCCTTTTTTGGGTGTTACAGTGGTGTTATCCCTTGAGATACTTATGGCATCGAGAGCTTTGCAGGAATAGACGGCAGACAGACGGGTAAACTAAATGGATTCAATCCAAATATTATCCTGAATTGAAAACTCATATCAAGCATAGTTACATATATTTCTTGAGCCTATGACAACAAAAACAACATAGAAACAGGTGGATGTTATAAGATTCACACTAAGCTGAATATAATTTCGTCTATAAAACGCACTTCATACAGTGCATACACAACAGCTATACAGTGATAACGCTTCCTATACGCTTCCTAGGTTGGACATCCGCTGATTTCGGTCGAGTTCATTGAATCGAACGAATTTATTTTAAAACTGAGTTAAAAGAAAATTAGATCCCTCCACAAAACGGTGGCACGGTGGCAACGGATTCACTAATGTCGGGGAATGACTGTACATGATTCTCTACAAAATAATGCTTTAGAATGGAGACGGAAGTAGATGTCATTAACCAAATCATCTCTAACTTTAGAATAAACCAAAAACTAAGTTAAAAGCGACCAAACGTACGTGACGGAGGAAAATAAATGAATGTGTGTGTGAGAAATTCATAATGAAATAAAGTGCGATTTAAAGCTAATGGAAACTTCAGAGCTTATTAAACTCTTTGGATACTAATGTAACCATGTTTCGTATCCAAAAGCGAGGAAATAAAAAAAAAACAATTTCTCATAGAAGAAGTATTTTCTTCAACTTAAGCATAAATGATGGTCTTGAGAAATGTCTGCGCACTTAACAGATGTTCTTCTATATGCGTACTACTTCTCTCATTTACTTGTTCTTGATTTAAAGGTTAATCTTGTAGATAATATAAAAACATTTATTTATTTGCCTTTGACATGCTACTTACTCTCAGTCTAAAAACTTTGAACAATTCTATTTAAAAAATCAAAGTAAAACAACAACAAAGAGCAACCACAGCCTGCAAATATTTTAAATATTGCGTTCTAATAGAATTATTAACAACAAATTAAACTTCATTAAAAACAATGCTATTATTGTTGTTGCTGTTGTTCTTTCTATATGTGGTTCACAAAGGAAGCATTTTAAGCGCATAAACATTACAAAATTTATTTACTGCCATGTTATGAAAAATAAAGTAAATCAAATAAAAAACTTTTTGATTCTAGGTTTTACATGAAAACACATCGCAAACACATATGCAAACGCTAAAGAAGAACGCAAATCGAGAGAATTTTACATATAAATGCGTACAGGCTTATGCTGACACATGCTAGGGAGAGAGTGAATAGAAAATAAAATTGACGGGCAAAAGAAGAAGACGAAAATGTAAAAAACTAGGCATGGAATGCTTTGAAAAAAAAAAATTAAAAACCACTGGGTTCTCTTCTTAAACTCTATTTAATGGACTTATCCTTATTTGGCGAATTGTAAATGTTTTTTTTATAGATCCATAACGTGCACGAATCAGCTTTTAATCCCGATATCTTAATCAACAGATATTCAAAACTTAGGGGCCGGTTTATAGCTCTCACATGCACACACTACTCGATACTATTTTAAGCAACATAACATTGACTTTACAAGTTACAAAGAGTTTCTTCGTTTGCCGTTTTCGCAGCTTAGCGATCTTCTTTCGTAATGAAAGTGTGTACTGAAGAATCTTATTTTCACCATTGACAAGGAATAGGAAACCTGATGTAGTAAGAGAAAGCTAGTGACCGGTCAAATTTCTTTCTTTTTTTTTTTTAATACAATTAATCAGTTAGCGGATGTGTCCAATACGCGTAACACCACGACGGCCAGAAAGAAATGGGGAAAGAAAAACAAATAAAGAAATAGGGGGGTGGGTGCCGCGGCCTAGTGGATGTGAGCGCAGTCGATAAGTGTTGTGCTTTTACCAACTGTGGACTCACTCTATTTTTTGAACCTGCGAACACTGACTTAGTTATCGCAATTTTTACCTAATCGACTACAATACCAGAATACGCTCGTTTATCGATGCCCATAAAGTCTGTACGCGTTACAATTATCGTGTTTACTCAGTATCTAGAAACGGAAACCGACTCCACATTTAAAGAGGCTGGATATTTTTCTTTCTTGTCTTGTGTGCTTATAATGACTCTTAAATTTGATGAACAAACGCTTTCACTTTATTTATTTTATAAACTTGCAATAGTTTGGAACATATCTGACTTCAAAAGAATCTATCGTAATGCTCACTATTTTTTATTTCACATTAATCTCGTCCAGACAAAATTAAAAAAAAACTTTTATGAACAGCTTCCTTAACTTGATTTTGCATATAAAAAAACTAACGGGCACACATAAGAGCGATAGTGTTTATAACATGTCTTCTGTTCACATCGATCAAGCATATATACGTTTTGTTGATTGTGTATCAGTTGTCTGATGCATATTTGAGAAATTTAATACAATAATTTTGTTGCTGTAAAATTTCCAAAACACAAAAATACTTTTCATAAATCGACTTACTACGTAGTAGTAGTTTTTTTAATTAATGCCAACCAAGGACAACTAAAAATTTACGATTAATTTTGTAGTAAAGAATAAATAAAAGACCAGACTGAACTAAATTTATAACATATATATATGTGTGTATATATATATATATATTTATATATACATATATTTATGTATATTGTTTACATACACAAAGCGAAAGAGTGAAAATATTTGAAATGGTAGCAAGTTAAGCAAATTAACAAACAAACACACACATCAAATTCACAGTTGAGAAAATTTCCTCTTTGCTTCTTCTGTCTCTAGCTGCATATGATGATAAATTGGACAGAACGATTGTTATTGTTGTTAGCCGGTTGGTTGGTTGGTTGCTTGGTTGCTTGGTTGGTTGTTTGCTTGGTTCGTTGGTTGATATTTTGAAAAGGATGATAATATTATAGAATAAACAAAGTTATTCTTATGAAACAATAATAACAAAAAAAAAAAAGAAAGAAAAGAGAAAAATGTTTAAATATTATTCAGGCACATAATTAAATGCCATCAAAAACTTATGTGAATATTTCCTTCCGTTATTCCTTGTTATTTATAAATGTTGTATGT
>CCAG010002132.1:0-26437 GCA_001077435.1 Glossina morsitans morsitans
TGACCATGAATATCCCGCTTCAGCGTCGATGTGCATGGTTCTCCTGGACTAATCCATGTCTTTTCGAGCTTGGTCTAGTTGTGGTAGATGCACTTTTCATTGCCAGTCACCATATGTCAAAGAAAACTCTTCCTTTTTTGCCTGACAAGCAGGGAAACCGCTCTGTTGAAATGGTTAAAAATGGCATTTTCAGTCAATACGTAAGATAGCCATTTTCCCTTGGTTTGGATGTTTCCCATAACATGTAAACGTCTACAAACAGTTGATTTACCTCCGGCAAAGCTTGAAAAATTGTGGAGAGATTGCGCTGGGTTTTCGTGCAATAATTCATTGCTTGTTTCGTCCTTCAGGCCGTCCTTTGTCATTGACGTCAAAATCATCACGTGAAACGAGGAACGACATTTGGAATACGAGGGAGCAGCCTCACCTTAAACTTTTAAGAGTGTTCGATGGGCTTTATTAAAGGATTTCGTCAAATCGAAGTCGAAGGTAGTGAATGCTGAAATTTTCAACGTTACTTTATTATTTCCCCCAATCAGTGTCCCTGACCAAAAGACATGCAAGCACTTATATATTTTTGGTATTCAGGCAAAACAAGAGCTCTCTATGGCATTACTCATAATCGGCAATGGGTTTGATTGTGTGATTGATGTTGAAATCACAATAATTTAATAAATAAATAATAAATTATTACCATCAACGATTTGGATAATTTTCGAGAGATTTAAAGCTTGTTTTTATCGTGCCCGCAAACAAATCTCTCAGAAATTTCAAAAACACAACCAAACTAGTTAACGCAAACTTGAAACATTTTCTCACAACACCAGAGAATGCCAGATAATAAAATTCTAACACTAAAAGTCTTAAAGCACTAGCATCTAAGGCTTTATTAAAAATTCTACCGCACTTGAACCCATGACCATTGAATTGCTAGTCGATAATCTTGCCTACTCGACTACTCAGGCGGATTCACAAGACCACATTTGGTATCCCTTAATACAAAAATCCACATCAACGCTTGCAGTCGCATAAACTTTTTGAGCGTTCGGAGCACAACGAAGTCACATGTCTTGAAAAAATCTGCCGTAACGAGCGAATATCTTTTAAGGCCCAAATTGAATGCTTGAAGGGTTAATCATTTCGATCAGATTTACCTTTGTCTGACTTTCAGGTTTTCCAAAACCTTTCGTCTTAAGACAAATCTCTCTAAAATGAAACAAAGAAACGTGAGCTAGAATTTGAAAGCACTCGTAACAGTTTCTATTGCACTGATATTTTCCTCTTGGTAAGTAAAAAGTCTGTGGCGCGATATATCTTTCCATAATCATTCTAGTACCAAGACTGCAAAGGGGTTTAGTGCCGCTTTCTGCCGTTAACGCATCCTCACGCACTCCTCATGTAATTGCAACTAAATCCGTAAAAAAGGCCTTTGGCTGCACAATTGAACTGCGATCGTGTATGCGAGTGTCCTTTTATTTGACAATCTTAGTAGCCGGACCATAGGACTTTGAAATGCTTCACCATTGAGGATATGGTGTAACTCTATTTTGAAAACCATTCGCAAAACATCTTGAACAAAAAAAAAACATGTCCTTTTTTTTGCATCTTTTTTCAATGTTTATTTCTTATTTTCTTATAAATTATGCACACACTGATGTTCAAGTCCCTTACTTTTTCGAAATCTTCATCTTCTTTGGTACAAATCTTATAAAACAACTTAAAAAAAGTCAAACTATCACAACTTTTTTTTTTGTGTTATCACAAGAATGTGTATTGTGTGTGTGGAGAGAACAAAAACAAAGAAACAATTTTAAGGAAAATTTCGTTAAGTAATAACGAAAGAGAAAAAAAGGACAAAATGTAAGCAAACTCTTAAGCAAACTAAATTTTATATGCAAATCCACAAGGATTTTATGGAAAACGCATTGAATTGCAAGCGACATACACGGTTGTGTGTAGGTCACCGGTGGCTGCATTTATAACGTCAATCTTGATGGTGGGAAAAAACAATGTCATCCGTGACACATCGGCTGCAGAAGGTTTATATAGAATCTTGACTGAGGCGTCCCATCAACGATCTCTTAGGCTATCTGCAGTAGTGAACGTTCCCGTGTTAAATACTCTTCACGTCGCATTTCCAACGCCTTATTGTCTTATACTAACTGCTACCTGGTTACGTAAAAATGAGTTGATGTAGTAGTAGTTGGGAGCATGGTAACGCCCGCCATGTAAGATGTAACGCCCGATGCTAATATATCTTGAAGAAGGGTAGTCTCATTTTGGCTAGTCGGGATTTTATGATCAATCCGAAGGCAAGTAAGTAATGCTAAAGGTTTCATAGTCTAACTTTAAGCTCAGCAGTGGTCAGGAGCTTACTCATTATGTCACGTTACGGCTAGAGGTGAAAACATTGGTTTACCGCAGATTGCTGTCGGCCAGGGTAGCTTGCATACTTACATACATGTGGAAGCCGCGGTGGAAGCATATATGTCCAGCCCCCGTTTGAACGCAGCAGTTAACCTATGTGTGAGTCCTGACTGCTTGGGTACGGCCCTTCGGGAGGTATCGTAGTGGTTGTGGTTTCTATCATTCCAAAAGCGAATAATTTAGAGGTGATGATAGTCCTCAACATTCACCAGAGTGAGTTTATTGAGTCACACACAATAAACTTATCTGGATTCTCCAGTGTAGTTTAGGCCCCTAGTCTATAGGGATTTTCTAACTGTCTGGAGAGGGCCGGTTACGCTAAATTAACCCGTGTGCCATCGGGCACCGTGGGGTTAGACCGGCATGTGAAAACTCTCCGACATCTGTCTCACGTGATTACTTTGGGCAATCAATTGATAACACAATCCCGTTACAGGCAATCGCTAGCAGCCACTGCCTCCTGGCCAGGTATCCGCTTTAAACACTCAGAGGCATTTATTTTGAAAAGTCAAGCGGTCGCGGCGAATGCTTTGGAGGGAAAAATTTTTATATTACCTCCCTTTCATGTCGTGAAACTTCTCAATAGTTTCGTATCTTTTCTTTTAGTTAAGTATAGTTAAAGTTCCACGAGAAAACTTGAAATATTAAGAAAGGGCGGGGAAGAAGGTCTTACCATGTGAATATGAAACTTGTCTGCATCTGTATATCACTCGGGTACTGATAGAAGGGATTTAAATTGTAAAGAGATGAACAAATTTATACGACTTCAAAGTATTGATCGAAACCAGGCACTGTTCTTAAACTGTTCAGAGTTATTTCTCTGAATCAGTTCTATTATTAAAGCGTACCATTGATCGGGACCAAACCCAAAATATGAAATGATTATGAGGACATTTTAAGGGAAAGGAAAAAGTGATTGCAGTGTTTCCCATATCTAAGTCCCAGTTCTCATCTTTTTGATAGTGGTAAGTAGTCCGCTACAAGTAACTACATCGAAGTCAATTTCCGATCGCCTACAGATGGTTATCTACTGGAATGTCTGCATATACGCATTTTCGATTTTGCATACATGATGGCGGCACTGCCACTCCTATACAATTTTAATTACAGAGGACACATATCCTCCGCTAGTTTGACATACAGTCAGAAGTAACAGAGTATGTGTATATGTATATGTTCTTACGCACACTCGTACGTGCATACTTTTTCCCCATCACAGCTCTATTTCCGTTGGCCTTACAAGCTCTTACATCGAAAGATGGAAAAAAGATGTGTGGTCGTGTGCAAAGAAAGTATGTGCCATGCATGGTAAAGTAGTCAAAAGTAAACGAATAATATTAAAATAGCATACATATATGTATATATATATATATATATATATGCACTTACATTCAGGCATATAGAAAATACTCATTGTCATTGTGTCAGTTTGTTTGCTATGCAACGCAACATAATTTGCAAAAAATGTCATCATTGTCTTTAATAAAATGTGTTGTTCAAGCTGTTCTATGCGGTGACTATCACAGAGAGAGAGACTTATTGTAACAAATTTAAATGAAATTCTCATAAAACACACACACACACGCATATAGTTATTTACACTCTTCGTATACACACTTTTGCATTTATATAAGTATTTTATTTATATTTATGAGTTTGTGTGTGCGTCTATCTCTCATATATATATATATATATATAAACAGGTAAAATTTAATGATGTATCCTTAGTTGTTTGTCATGGGATGTATGTAATAAGTACCCAAGCGCAAATGTGTAGTTATTACACTTTAACAACTGACCTTAATTATAGAGAGAAAAGCAACAGAAACTTTATACAACAGCTTGAAAGGTCATTATAAACTAAAAGGAATCCAAAGTGATAAACAATGCAAAAATCACACACGGCCTGACTTCAATCTTTTTAAACTTTTCTTAATGTATTTAAGCAAACAATAAAATGCCGTAAATTATTCCAATTATTTAAAAATCTCATGTTTCAGACGATCATATAAAAAATCGAGCTATCGCCTAAAAGGCAATCACGAAGAGGTGTTAGCTTCGTTGCAAGACGGAAGCGCTTATTGCAAGAATCTTTTGCAGAATTTGAATGAATTTCGCTCGATTGGTCAACGATCCAATAAGCGTCCATTGATTTCGTCATCACGATCCTTCTGGAAGTGAAAGAGTCTTCAAATAAGATGTAAGTTCGTAGCGGGAGTCAGTTTTGATAAATTCGCGAAAGATTGAGCAGCATGACTAGCACTGAGGATGGGTACAGGAACAGCTGGGTGGTAGCGACGAATGGATGAGGCAGGTAATCAATAAATGTAGAAAAACAAATTGCAATACGCTTTTGTACTCATCCTAGAAAGCATGTCGTGTAGCAAATGTCTGCAAGGGAGCTCTCAGAGTCTGTCGAAGTAGTCTTAACTGAACCGACTTAAAGGCATCTAAGTACATGCTGGAACTATTTGTACAGTGTGAAAATTGTGTCAGATTAACGGCATGCGCGAGTTTGTTCAACATTTTTTGACAACCAATGACTACATATCTGGCACTTAGTGTTTTACAAGAGCGTATCAGTGATAGAATTACAAGGTGAGAGTATCTTCGATTATTGTCTTAAATATTCTCCACTTCAAATGTGGTAATAAATAAGTGCGTATGTGTATGTCACAATTTTGCTGGAAAGGCTGCCCAACATATTCTGCGGTTGCGGTTAGCAAGCTATTAAGTGCCAGCGCCCAAGCTAAGTATGGTGTATTCAATGACAACGTTATGTTGCGTGAGCGGGTAAATGTATTGTATTTTATGTTACGTTACGTCATAGCAATAACTTGTATAAAATAGTTTGTTTGTTTGTGCGCGAACGTTCCTTCTGTATTAATTTTGTTGTTACCATAGAAAAGGTTGTTTATGTTGACAGGGCATGTTACGTTGTTATGCTTTTCTGATCGAACCGGTACTCTTTGAATGAAACTAGAATATATAAAAGCTATTGGATGGATCCGTCCTTCCGTGTACTATATCCAGAAAGAGTGATAGAGGCCTTATATGTGTTACTTATGTCCTTGTAAGCGAAAGATTTGAAGTAGACTTAGCGTTTGTTCATTTCGGACAGACGGACGGACGGAGAGATTGACAGTCAAACTAATATGGATTAAGAAAACGATTTTGGATCGAACGATGCATTAAAAACTGGGTCTACTGTAAGTCCTGCTGGGTGCTGCATACATCCGCACCAACTAAATCTGCCCTATATCACAAATGATGCAGAGCACATAACAAACAAACAAACAAACGTTTGCATTTATAATGTATTGGCTTGAGATGGTAGAGAACAACAATACATTTTAATAAACCATAAAAGGGACAGACAAAGCAGAATATTTCTCATTCTCTTTCGAACTTAAAGTAATGAATGCATTTTACTGTATTCATTATATAAAATGATATTATAAGGCACATAAATATAGTTAGTATCAACATTACATTCTCTTTAGCCTTTTAGTAAGTGAGTATAAAAGCAAAAAAAAAGAAGAAGAAATTTTAAATATCTTATGAAAATGTTGTCTTTCATTGAGGAAGGGGGCGCAAAGTTTTTAAAAGCAATGGAGAACTTTGTATATATATATATATATATATATATATATATATGTATATATATATAAAGCAATCCCGAAAAAGAAAGTAGGTTCTTATCTTATTCTTTTTCAAGTTTGCATGTTTACAACTTACAAACTTTCATTCGCTATTTATTTTTCATTTCCTTTCTCAGCTTCTCTTTTGCCATCGAATTACTTTGCAATTTACCTGCAAACAGTCAATATTTAGTTTAATTTATTACATCAACAGAACATTGTATGGCGCTCCTTTATTGATTTAACAGTTTTTTTTATCGTTTTTTTTATTTTTTTTATTTTCGTTCTTCTTGTTTTTTGCATACACGTGGCTGCACTTTCAGGCCACGCCATAGTTAAATACAGTAGATATGTGTAGTGTATTTAGGTATTGAACACATTTACTAACATATTTAATAGCAGTGTTTACCGTAATTTTTACACTTGAATAAACTACAAAGTCATAGATCAAAATCAATTTAAAAGGAAGCAAAAAAAGCAGAAAAAAAAAAGAATTCATTGACGCTCGTTCGCTCTCCTTCCCTCTCCTTTTCGCTTCGTTCCGCACAAAAATATATATATATACATGTTGGTAAAATATATTAGAGTATATGTTGTGCTGTTTATCTATATATGTGTGTGTACTTGAGTGAATAAGTACTTGAAGTAATTGCATAGTCTTTGACAAGACTTTGAATATTATAGTTATTAGCAAACGAATGCCTAAAGGAGGTGAGAAGTGTGAACGAAGGATTACTTATATGGCAACTACTTCGAAAGAGTGAAAGAGTGAAAGAGAGAAAATAATCAACAAGTTTTCTTTAGGTTTAGTAAACAATTGCAGTCATTCAAGCACAAAACCCATACATACAGCTACACCTACAGCTACACATAGATAGGTAAACATTTCAAAAAGAAAACAAAAAAAAATAAATAAATAAAAATAAAAATAATAATATTTATGAGAGAAAGGTGTAACTGATGATGAAAAGTGCTTGGCTTACCTACCATGTGGATAGGGTTTACTTAATTATTTTTCTAAACTGATAAACAAAAAATAGTTGGTTTTCTAAAGCTTTCAACTATAAGGAGATAAGGATACAGTATCTCATTTCAATAGTTTTACGCTCTAAGGGATACGTTGTAAAGAGTGCCGGTTACCTGAACGAAAGGTAAATAATTTAGTTTTGCTTTAAAATCATTTTTTATTTATTTAGAATTTTTAATTTAATTTTTAATGCTTCTCTCTCTCTCCCTCACTCTCGTTCACATCCATCGAGTCGGGAATTTGTAAAACACTAAGAAATATTCAGTAGAAGCTTCCAAAAATTTCTATATTCTTGCAGCTCTAGGTTGATTTCGCAGTGAGCCATTCCTGGTTTGCCCGTTTGTTGCATTTTCATTGAAAAAAAAAAAAAAACATTCGAAAAACATTCGAAGATTTTATGCATTGTGGACTAAGAACTCTGAGTTCTGATGCTCCAAGAAAGCTATTGCACTGTTTCCTTTTATTATCAGAAGCAATGGACATAAGAAACTAACTGTAGGCTCATACACTAAAGGATAAAGAATTAATTATCTGGTTTTGAAACAGGGCTCAAGTATAGCAATTTGTATGGATCATGGCTTCATCAGCGGGCATTCGAGAAGATTTACTGGGCAGACTAGAAATTGTCTGTTCGTACGAGCTTCGCAGCCCACGCAACTATCTACCTATGTTCATGTCATGCCTCTGCGGCAAGCCAGCATACCATTTGATCTTCAATAATTTTTTCCGCCCATCCATCCTATTTTGAAGGATAATTTTCTTACTTGATCGCTTTTGTCTTCGCTTGCCGCTCGTGTAATAGATGTTCTTTGCCACAGATATTGTTTTAAAAACGGACCATTTGTGCCCTAGAAGAAAATGTACTGCGTACTCAGTTCTAAGCTTGCTTTGGTTTTCCCTCGGTACCGTCACAATCGTTTAAAGGAACCAATACTTCTTCTATTTCAAGTTATTCATCTAAAAAAAAAAGGTGATGATGACCATAGGCCGTACTAATTGATGAAAATTCCAAAGCTTCAGGGACCCAAAGAAAATAATTGTCCCAACTTGTAGCTCAAAGAATACCAGATCCTCGCAAGTAAAAATGTTTAATTTTATGAGCGTGTAAGTGGAGGATGGTGGTGCTACCATGCCCCTTCTTACACTGAAATTTTAAATGCTCTCGATTCCAGGCTAACATCCAGTATAAATTGTAGATGACGTATTTTGTCCTACTGCGAACGCAATCCCAAACTAGCACTGTCTACCTAAAGTTACTGCTTTCTAACTGCATTTTTTCGATGGTGAGCCTTTCAGCTGCAGATGATAGGCAAAAACGATGACTGACTGAAGGACAAAGCGAAATTGGCTCCAAACGTGTGTTTGATCAATTCCTACTTCTCCATCTGTTATATGTAGCTCTGCCACTTTTCAACGATGGGCGACTTCCTTCCTTCTATTCTTATATCTTCAAAGGCAGAATTATTCCAACTCTTCCACTACCTGTCATTATTGCTCCTAGCGGGAATAATGAAATTATCGATTGGTAAGTTTCATCATTTAATAGTCGGACACAAACTAAATGGAAGGATGAATCGACAATTCCTTGGCTCTTCTGCGTGTTTTCCCCTATTTTCTGATATTTCCTTTTGCACGTTTATTTTCCATTCCATTTTAAATCCATCCCAGCTGACCTATAAAAAGAGTTCCTTTGTTTCCTTATTTTCCTCGTTATAGTTAAAAATAGCACCGTTGCTTCAGTTAATAGATTAAAACATTATATTGAATGATACTCGCGAGCCTTGAGTACATGCCAAGCTGGTTTGCACGTATGTTTGTTTGTACGAAGAATGCAAACAAATAATTTTTTTCTTTCTTTTTTTTGATGATTTTCACATTTCGCAAATGCTCGAAATTGTCAGCGTTTTCATTACAAGTACACTTTTTAAATACAAAGCACGCAAGTCTTTCGATAAGAAACAGACCCAGCGACTAAAACGACGACCAAAAGCGTACACAAAAGAGGTAATGGCAGCTGTCGCTAGTTTACGGTATTAACTAATTCATTAACACAAAATGCCAAACGACCAACTGGGGAATTTAAATTGTTTCTTTTTTTTTTCAGTTGTTGTTGTTGTTGTTGTTGTTGTTATTGTTGTTTTTAGTTGTTGTTGCAAGTAATCCTCTAACTAACGTTACATTGTTGTACATTGAAACCTTCAAGGGTTACAATAATCTATGTATGTATGTATGTATATGTATGTATATATAGATGTGTGTGTGTGTGTGTGTACAATGAACAATTAAGAGTAAGTAACCCGACGATTGCATTGCGTTTAATACGAATTTTGAATACTTGCCGACCGGTGACAAGACTTTTGCTATGCGTCTCGGCGTTCGCCACAGTAAACAGCGTGGCAAATGCTGGGAGAAGTATCGCTTAGCTGAAAATGAATAGGATAGGATAACGATCGGTAAACGTTCTCTAAGGAATAGAAATAATTGGATTAGAAATAATTCTCAGAAAAGTCAGTTAAGAAAAAAAAAAATGACAAAATGTTACGTCAATTGATTGATTCATTGGAATATTGACAACTGATTGACTTTTTGAGTGTTATGAAGTCTCATTTTTCGAACTGTTCAGCTTGCCATGCAAACATAGGATTAAATATAAACCCAAGCTACAAAACTGCAACTATGCAAAACTGTCCTTTGATGTGAACACATCCGAGTTTTGAATAACGCATTTGGTCTTGTGGAAGAAATCAATGATAAGATTGGAGGCTCATCTTCTTCTTTGTGTTTGTCTATGATGAAATTACCCTCTTACGACATATTTGCCGATCATTATTCCTAATCCTTACGACACTCGGCCGGACAGTTATATCAAAAATTGAAGAAGACTCAACCCGAGTATGTTAAGTAAACATTTCCATGAGTCATACAAATGGAGTTTAAGCAAATTTTTTGCAAGAAATATATAATCGCTTTATTGATTAAATAAAAACTACCCTACTGCGCTATTTCTTGAATGATTTCCTTTTGGACGATCTACGTATTTTTCTAAGCTCTAACTTGCGATTTAATTCGCATATGAAATCATGTCTCGAACTTTACTAAAACATGACCTTATCTTGCAAAAAGGCTCTACAGCAGCCTAGTTAAGCATGCCTTGGAGTACACTTTTCCGATTTGGTCTTCTAACAAAAATTGTTGTATTAACACAGGTGTCGAATACATTCTTGTTTTTACTTTGCGAAGTTTGGGTTGGCGTCCACTTACAAAAACTGCCTAATGTTAATTAATCGGTCCATTCTTAAGAAAGACACGATTCCATGTAGATAAACTTCTTACTAGAGGTCGATAAACTTTGCATTAGATTTGCTGTACATCGTTGACTCTAACACTCCTATCGCAAAATTTTACGTATGTCGCCAAAGCTAATACAATGACGCACTAACTTTGAGTTTTTGAATTCTCTTCGCCCACTAGAAAAGAGTTTTAGTCAAACCTTCTTTCAGAACTTAACGCCAGAAACATAAGAACTTTCATTTTACTCCGGTTACCAGGCAAATAGACCCCCACCAGACAGCCGTTTGTGTGGGGTTAAAGCACGTGCCGAAATAGGGTACCATTCTACATTTCTCATATTTTATTTTATGCCCCAACGTTAACGTCCTACTCGTACCGTAATCAAATAACTTACACATATTTCAAGGAAATATTAACATAACTACCATACTATGTTTTATTTTCTTTTCCTTTGCTTTCTTCCTCCTTAGTTCATATTATAACTAGTTATGACTACGTTCTTAGGTTAAGTTTGATCTATTATTTTTAGCTTAATATCAAAAGTTATCATTCAACTGACAAAACAACTCTGTAGTTGAATTTATTGTAAATAAACAAAGCCCTCCTCTCTTCCTAGGAGCGTGTAGTGTGTATGGAATGAATGTGTATAGGGAGTAATGAAAACACATATAGGTATATATATATGCATTATATACATATATATATATACATGTGTGTATTCATTATTTCCAAAACGGGGACGAAAAATCTTCCGAAGCTTCTGAATAACTCTTTATTCGCTTGCATTTAAAAGAAGAATAAAAGCAAGGAAATATATTATAGTCGGGCTACATTCACTATTAAATACCCTACACCGCATTGTCTAACGCAATTCTTACTTTTGTCATAGAACATAACAGTTATGCCACGTTTTTATATGAACTTGCTATTATGGGCCTGTACATTAAAAATTACAATTCTTTGCAAACAAAGGCTTTCTTTCCGTCAGAATGGTTGCGCGTAAGAAGTTCGAAAATTGAGGTAAGTGTTCAAAATTGAGTAAATTTTTATATCAAATTACGATTGCAGTCGAATTATCATCATCAAATATTACAACCTCTAGGTCCAGAAAGCAAAAGTTTCCGTGAAAATCCTTATTTAGGGTAGGATGCAAAAATAGACCAAGATGGTTCAAATTTAGTACTGTTAACTTTTTGTTATCTTAAACTATTGTTTGATTTTTTGATTTTCAGACCTTTCGACCTTTGGTCATATATATTCCGGTTTTCGTAATATGAGAAGGGATTCAAGAAATTGCTACAGCCGTTTCAAAGTTTTCCCACCAGTTTAGAATGTCGCAATATACGCTAATACTAAGCAACTTTTGTAGAGAAATTTTGAAAATTGCAATTTTTTTCCTTATAACGACTCTTCAAAATGGGGAATTATATGGGGCATGGTCGAAAAAGTGGACCGATGCAAAGCGTCTTCAATAGCGTTCGTTCTTGGGCCAAAGTATATGTATGGACCAAATTTCATCACAATATCTCAACTATCCACACTGCCTGTACCACAAATTTACATGGACAGACGGACATACAAGCTTAGAATCGTTTTCCGCTTTGATCGGTATAATAAAAGGCCGGTCTATCTTAAGTCCTTCTAGTTGTTACATACGTGCCGATGCCCTGTATCACTACTGGTGTAGCGTATAATAATATAAGCAAGGATAAGCTCGCTAAGTATGTAAATTACTTTACATATTATCTAATCGTTTTAAAAGACGACTTTCTTTTTTGGTCATGCTAAGATGGTTTGCTGATGAATTTTCAAATTGAATCGAATCTTGAACTTTTCATCTCAGGCGTAACGGATGAACGAACTTCCCTTTAGAATCTTCAGCTTATTCTTTTTGTCTTTTTTTTTTTTTTAACCAGCCACCGAGAACATGTCTCTTGTACGTGCGAGCACGACAGCGGTCAGGGAGGGTTTAAGCTAGAGAGGGTTGCAAAGAAGAAGTAACGCTTGCACACATACGTTTTACTTAAAAATGGAAACATCAAGCACGGTGAGAAAGACAAATGCTGGTAGATTACTTCACAGGCGGGCATTGTGATTGAAGAACGACGAGACGTGGTAATGTGTCATGCGATATGCAGGCGATTCCATGGCGGGTTCCTGGTAAAGGACTTAGCTAGGGGACGCATCTCTTTCATTCTGTTGAAGACATTTCCTGGACGTATTTATACGTAAGTGTCACACAACTCACATTCCTTTGATGCTCGAGAGTATCGAGAGTTTTAGATACACTTTCGCCATCCGTAAGCATCTGAACGTTTCGCTGTATGCTCCAAAAGGGAATTATTGGCTCCCGCCTACACAAGCGAGTTATACTCTAATTACGGATTATGTGAATATTTTAATGCGTGTGTTACAAGCGATGTGAGGAACTTGCATTGCTTCCTTTAGCCTTGTTTTTTAATGATGCATGTAAGAGTGGAAAGATCCGAAATAAGGTAAATGAAGGCATCAAGTATATGTGAGTGCAGTAAGTGTATAATTGCAGGGCGCATTGTCGTTAATGGAGTTTTTCTGTTACGTTTATGCAAATTTGTGTATGTATTTAGATACAAAGAATTAAAAAAGGCAAATGAAAAAAAATGAAAATAAATAAAAAATAAGAGAATAAATTATTTTAAATTTAAAAAAGAAAATTCTTACAAAAAGATGAAAAAACTTTTCAACTTTTCAAGCTACTAAAACTTTCTGAAGATAGATTAAGAAAATCAACCAAGTTGGTAGGAGTAGGAGATCCCTATTCACCCTATAGTCGAATAAGTAATCTGTCAATTGTTAATAAAGCCTTGTTAGCTACAGTTGGTAATCATATTAAACCTTTTTCGACATTTCACTTTGATGGCAATACGTATGTGCAGCTATGTATACAGAGTCGTTGGTGTAAAAACCGCCTTTTTCGGAAGCAGGCAATTACCGTTAAATAAATTTTTTATTGTTTTGTTTGCTAAATTTATGCAATTGCGTTCAACTATAAATTAATTAGTGCTTGCGGTTTATATGAAAACATTTTCACTGAGGTCAGCATTAAATTTGTCACATAAAGCCATTACGGTGATTTAACCATTCAGCAACAAAACAAAAACAAAAACTCAAAAAGAAAAAAAACGAGCAAATAGTGTAACGATAATAAAATAAATGAAAAACATGGACAAAGCTAGCAGCGATTTTTGGTACGTTTTTCGTTTTGTGAATGCACCCATTAAAGACGTAAGCAAAATGCGGTTTAACGTAACGTACGGAAACCTTTTGAAAAGGAAAATTCAAGTCTTTTGATGGAAGATTATGACTTGGATTTGATTAGAACCACAATAACATATTCCGACATATACAACCGTATAGTGAGGTAGAGAAAATTGAAGCTTTTTAACATCTCGGAATACTGAACGGTAGCGTCCCAATCAATAGCTTCTTCTTCCTCTTCCTCTTCCTACCAGGACTTGTACGACAATAACTGCGACCAAGCGCCTTTTTTTTTTTTTAGCTCAAGGAAAGTAAGAAAACTCTACTTAAAATATATGCAAAGGACTTCAATTGTATGAATGTTGCCATCATATAGATTACGATGGCAGTCCTTAGTCTTAAATGCATTACTCACTTGAGCCAATTATTCAAATCCTAGCACCTGAGAGATTATCAGGAACAAAAACTTGAGTTAGAAGCTCTTCCAGTAAAGGTACGGCAGTGAAGAGGATCCTGCCAAACTTTACAAAAACAGGTGTAGGGGAGGCCTATCTTATTGGAAGCGCAATGATCGAAAATAGTAGGCTCTCTCTCTCTCTCTCTCTCTCTCTCTCCATTGCTCCCAAATTCAGCTAAAAGAGAACATCAGAGAATGGTTTCTTTTGCTGGCTGTTGTGGAGGTGACCTGTAAGTTCAAAGAATTCTGAAAAACTCAGCTTAGAATACACGCACCAAGTTTCAAATTTTTTCGCTGTTTTAAGAAGTTTCGTGATTGCGACTGACTAAGTGCTTAGATCGCTTGGTCAGTAGCGAATCTTTGCGGAAGTTTTCCTAAGAGTTTCTCAGGAATGCTCTTGGGACACTTATCCACCCGCATATTTCGATCTTGACTGTAAAAATAATATTCTTTAAGATGAATGTAACCATTAAAGATTGTTTGATTGGTAGCGACTGATGGACGTGACCTTCTTTTCCCCAGTAAATGCAACTACAATGTGATGGCAAATTGTGCGCATGCCATTATTTGTCACTTAATATGCAATTCTCGCAGGAATGCGAAATTTAATGCATGGAAAGGAAAAGGTACCTCGTTTTCGTTGAGTGAATTTTGTTTTCCGACTTTCGAAGGAAATATGAAAATTTGACACATTTTGGCCTCACCTAACTTGCCCTGTATACAAAGTAACGGTCTTATTAAAACTCATACGAAACTTAAAAGTCCTATAAGAGTGAGAACAAGTAAGAGTATTATAGCCCCTACTCTACACTCATATTGGTAATAATGTATAAAAAATTGCTGCCGGGTAAACTTAATTCACTTTGTAAAGTTTTATTATTTTTCGGTTTCCGCAATAAAAAACTAAAAAATTAAACTTTCTCCCCATATAAGAGCTTGCTTTTCATGATAGCCCTTGTATATGGTAGGCTCTAAAAAATAGACCTATGTGATCCAAATGCCTTAGCGCTCATTTTTTTGCTAAGTTGCTACTATGGACCAACTTTCTTCATCAGAAATCTGGCCTGGAGAGTGGTCCAAGAAATAGATTCATGTAATTAAAATTTGCTTCACTTAATTTTTAAGTCCAATTACTATCGTGAAATAATTTTCATCATAAAGTATTAACAATTAGGCCTCTTTGACTGTTAAGGGTTTTACTCTTCTGAAAATACTTTTGTGCACTGGTATCCAAAAAATAGATCTACACGGTCTCGGCAACTTGGTAAGATTAACTTCTTTGCCATTTTACTATTGTAAATCAATTTTCACCATGAAAGATTGGGAATTATATCACATAATGGTTCAGTTTTCGCAGAAACGGTTATACGAGAGGCGATTTAAAACATTATCCCAATCGAACAAACTTTTTTATGCCAATTTAGAATGTCGAAGTGCTGTTACTCAGCGAGTTTGCTTGAAAGATTTTAAAAACTGCAATATTTTCCATATAACATCTTTTTAGATTAAAGTGGTGGGAAAAGGGAGGGGGTAGGGGTTAGGGAAATTGATCGATCCGAAGCATTTTCAATAGCATTCGTTCTTGGGTAATAAGACGGCAGTGTACCAAATTTCATCAGAATATCTCAAAAATTTGGCGCCTGTAGGTTGAGTACAAAAAAACAAGACGGACAGATGGACAGACAAGCTTGGATCGATTCATAAAACGATGTTGGAACCATCAGTATAACAAAAGGTAGGGCTACCTTACGCCCTTCTGCGTGTTACGTACATCCGCACAAACTTAAAATGCTCTCTACCACAATTGATGTAAGGTATAAGAAATTACACCGTTTTATTGATAGTTGTTATACATATCATAGTTGTGATACAACTAGTTGTTATACAAACTCTTATACAATTATAAACCTAAAGTAGGAAATTTTTTTATATTTGTATGTAACATCAAGGGATTTTTACTTTAGATTTATCCACAACTGTACCCAGTTATCACGGAAAATGGAAAGAAAAACTAAAGCCGATCTTTGAAGGCTCGCTAACCCGTGTGAACATATAAATAATTAAGCAATGAAATTTGCGAACCGACATCAGGCTAGTTGATCGACTGATCTTCTTAACGCTTATCTTATGAAGGAATTCATACCGTTATTTCTATTCGACCAGAGAAGAAGTTGTGCATTATAGTTTTTTTGGATCTTCTTAAAGTTGAAAGGGCGGAGTACGCTTAATTCCCAACTTGAGATATGATAGTAATTTTGAACGACTGAAATCTAAGCCGATTTGATCTACTTATGGAGAATATAATGGATTTCGCACACTTACAAGCAGCTAAGTATAAAATGCGGAAACCGGATACCGCTGAGCTGAATATAGGTGAAAGGATATAACGCATTTTGGAACTGTTTTAGTAACCATAGCAGCTCGGAAAATCATTTTTGCATTTCGCCTAAGAAAGAGTAGTAGAACAAATGAAGATCTGATATTCTTTAGTTCGTTCTGAGATCCATTGAACGCTACGCCAGTCAACGCTACGTATCCTGTGCCGTGACAAACTTTATTTTCTTCATATATTTTCAACGCATTTTCAACTTTCACTATTACACTCACTTATTTCTATGTGTGACACACTTATTATATGATGCAGTTTAATCTACACTTGAATCAAATGAATACGTTTTGATTTAAAACTGAATTATAAAAGCAAGAATTAATATAACGAACATTTCGTATAGCTTTAAGCAAGAGCTTATTATCTATTCATTGAGGTAAAAATTTGCTCAGCACACATATACATACGCGTACATATATATAGAGCACATCAGACGACTTTCTTGCAATCTTCTTAAAGGTTTATCAAGCTTAACCAAAATAGATAGATATATAAACTCAGAGAAGCTTTCTTAGAAATCTCTATAAATACCTGCTTACCTACATATATATATAATATATATATATAGTTATGTATAAATGCATGCACAGCTCATGGTTATGTGTGCAAATATAATGGCACTTGCAATAATATACTCTTAGTATATATATGTATGCATCTAAGTAGGTAAATATAATGCGATGTATAAACGTATGATAATATCGACTAATGTTGAAACGTTTGATAAATAGCTGAAATGAAAAGAGAACTAAATAGTTTGTTTGTATGCATGCATAGAGAATGTGTGTTTATTTTCTTTCGGCTTTCTTTTCAGTTCGGAAGACAACTTATTAAAAGAAATTTTCGTAGCAATCATCACACAGTTTAGTTAGTTATTACCCTGAACTTGTGCTTGAAGCCAAGATTAATAAATGATTGTAATACTACCGCATAATATATGATATGTACCGCAGTTACGGTACACTAATTATGGCGGTATACAAATTCTACCATTCATTTGCGTTCACTTATTATTAACTAACGGCATTCATCAATTTGCTGTAATTGAAATACGAAACTCAGATATGTGAAAAAAATGCACTTAGGTTGTGTGAAAAAAGTTCCATTGTCGCCTAAGCTTAACCTGAACATAAGTAATTTTGGATAACTGAGCTTCGACCTGAGGAATACAGCTTGCAGAAGATTACTTTTTCATTCTTTTAAGATCCGAAGTATAATTATATCAATGAATTATGTCCGTCCCTCTTCAATACTCAGAAACATGCCTTAATGATCGTATATATCTTTCGAGTTTCTTTACCCACCTATTATGAACACTTTTTTGGCGAAGCTAGTTCGCCTTTGAATGTAGAAATGAAATCTTAGCAAAAAACTTTAATTTAACTTTAGTGTTTTCATACTTTGAAGGGATCAAGATAAATATATATCCCTTAAAAGAATAATAAACGTGCTTAGTTTGTCTTCAGCTGCCGGTTTCTAGCTAAGTTCTTAAATATTGTTGCCGTTTTCCAAGTGTTTATATTTGCATGTGAATTGATCCCGCACATATTTCTCTTTCATCTGTGGAATATGTACAAAAACATTTGTTTCTGATATTAGTTCCGATTTTTGCCAGCTTGCAAGTCAAACTAAGCGACTAATCAAAAATGGACGCCCGGATGGACAAAGGCACAATTTCGTGACTATGGGAGCGATAGCTAAAAAGGTTTGGTTCTGCATTTTGTTGTTTTTTGCCGGAAACGAAAGGAGGAAACTGGTATTCTTAGAAGTAGAAGAAGAAGAAGAAGAAATTTTATTCTATAATTGAAAAAGTGAATAAAGTAGCTCACACATTACATTGTTGTGGAAAATAAACCCGAAATGGATTTTTATTTTATTCCAAATAATATCCAACTTTTGTCTTACTGAAGGGTCTATAATTTGTTAAACTGATCTTAGAGTTCCCTTAGTTTCCAACCACGACGATTTAAATTCTTGAAATGTTAGTCTTGTGGGCTATTATGGTACCTTCGATTCGTCGCAGAGCAACTGAAATTTTGTCACTTGTTTTTATTAAAGCTTTTCTTGTTTGCCTTCTATTATAACTTTATGACATATAACTTAAGGACAAAGGACTAAACTATATGACATAGAAGTACGTTTCAAAGTGTATAGCTTGACATTGACATTTGTAATGACAAACACAAACATACACATACATACACATACACACACACACACACACACACACATACGCACATGCACGCATACTCACTTCTTGATATATTGATAGGAATAAGCAATAGGTAGGCAATTATAGTAAATGGTTTTTACACACACACACACACACACACACACAGAGAGAGGCGAGCACACAATAGACAATGTTATGAATTGTCTGTCATTTGTTTTTAGTTTCATTTTCCATTATTATTATTTTGTTTTGTTTTGCTCTTTTTTTGTTCTTCTGCATTAACAGTAAAACCTTTTCCAAGTTTTGCAATTTTATTATATTATGAACTATTCTTGCTGATATTAGTTTTTTTTTTTGTTCCTTGTTGATATTGTGTAAGCCTCTGCCATTGCATGTATATGTGTTAATTTATATATGTATGTATGTACGTATGTTATCTGTATGATTGAAGGCATTGTGTTATGTTATTGCTGAAGCTATCATTATTCCAAGTCCTCCCATTTCGTCCTAACCAGCATTCTAGCTAATGGTGGTGTTCATAGATAGTTTTTATGTTGTGCTTTCATCAGCTATATAACTTTTAAAGTGCGTGAAACCCATTGCTCAGCTTATGTGAGGGCTTTTTCTATATATATTCCTATAAGGTTTATATTGCTACGCAGTTTAATTTTTTTTTTTTTTTTTATTATTGAATGAATCGTTCGAATCACATCAGTTTCACTGAACTGTGAATTGATAAAACCGACTTAACTTATCTTAGTAGCAGCTCTTACAATAGTTAGAAAAAAGAAATATATTTGTTCCAAATTCCATGAAGTTCAAGGATACGGAGAAAGTCTCTGCAAGTGCTCTTTCTTGCATCGTGCCTTTTAAACCATCTATGTGTTATACAAAACATGATTTACATGATGTATGAAGTGCGTACTTTCCGGGCATAACACATAAGCTGCTGGAACTACGGACAGATCACTGGCTTCTACACCGGTCTTAACTCTCTCAGGTATTAAGTGAAGAACATTGGTATCTCAGATACCGTCTTGTGCAGCTTCCGTGAAGTAACCATTGAAACGTTCCGCCAATAGGTGTTCGGCAAACACTTCACAAAGGCAGATTCACCGTGGTGTTCCGAACCATAAGAAGTCTATAGCCGGAGTGCTAGCCAGCTAGTAGCATGGATGTGTACTACAAACCTTTCAGGACGCGGTGCGCACATAACAATGCAAACGATTTAAGTTAAGTACGCAGTTTTTTTAACTTTGTAATCTTGACAGCGCTATCATCTGTCCAGTAACCAATCGTGCGGTACTGGGCAGAGAGATTTTTTGCAATCTGTAAAGTACCGGAAGCAAGAAAATGCTATTCTTTTTTTGCAAAGTTCCACTCTATTCGTCGGCATAGTCTGCTTCAAAAGCATGACAGTCAGGTTTTTTTAACATTTCGAAGCATTTTTCATTAAACTATTCATCAATGGATCCGCGAGATTCTATTCATATTTTGCAATCATCTGATCCTCTGACCCAAATCTTTTTCCCTAGATGAAGCGCCTGAGTTTCATAAATAGATAATAATCGTGTGGCTTCGAATCTCAAGAATATGCTGAATGAGACAGCAATCCGATATTGATGAATGCGTGCAATATTGTTATTGTAGGTATTGACTTATGACACAAGGTGTATTTCCTCGACGTCGAGTAAACGCAAAACGCTTTTTCAAGTCTAATTTTCCATATAAGATAGCAAATGCATTGCTTCTTGATATCTCCAACTGGCTTGTGCAACTTCTCTTTCACTTTATCAAATATAATTTTAAGGTTTTCTTTTAAGCTTTTTTTGTAGGGCAAAGGTTATTTTGGGGCGCCCGTACGATCTCATTTAACATCAACGAGGGAACACCGAGAATGGATTGATTGAAAACAGTTGCCATACCATTTTTCAAGTCAATGCTCAGCTTGAACGGCCTCTTTTACCTATCAAAGAGCAAAGTTTAATCGACACATGGACTGTCGGCTCTTCCATTGCTTTGAAGATAAGAAAAGTAGCGAGGTCACCGAGGTTCGACGCTTTCTAAAAATAATATAAGTTTTCTATTAGACACGACATCTATCTGTAAGTGTCCGGAATTATTCGCCGATGTGAATCATCCGTCATCCGATTTCTACGATGTTTCCGATTACATAGCCCGGAGCTCATCGGTATTTGTTCATTGCTCTTTAACAGGTTTTTAATTCCTCTTCATTTTTTCTATTCAATTCATCGAATTGTTGAGTCTTTTTTTAACGAGCCAGGGACCTCGCATGTTTTGGCAAACAAGCTGCCTCTTTTTCACTTCACTCTTCGAACATCGCGTTTAGATGGTTGGATTTATGATCCAACAGCTCCGACGCAACACTTTCACACTGTTAGGCGTTTTTGTTGTCGCAACTTACGCGGCTGAAGAGCTTCTTCTTATGCAATACCGATATGATTTCTCCGAAAGGACAATCTCTTCAACGTTGTTTCTTTCGTGGAGAAGATCTTCCTAAGATTTCCCGGTTGATTTTAATAAGTTATTTTTATACAGACCATTTTTCCGTTTCTCGCGAATCGATCATATCTTTTTCTTACAATTCTCGGCACTTTTAAGAACGTCTTTAAAATTGTACGCCACATTAATGTTAATTAACCACTTGGATTAGAGTAATTATTGTCACTTTTCACTCAATTTTATTCCTATCTTGTAGCATTCAGTAATTCTTTCTTTATATTTTTCCACCATATTTTTAAACATCGAAGGATTGCGCATTGTCTGTGAGCACGTGCTAACGACTTATTATTCAGGCCTTGTATTTCATGTATTGTTGTTGTAATCTCTATAGAATTTTCTTTTGCTTTAATAAAGACATGCTTTTATTGAAAAGGAAAACGTGAATCTGTTGAATTAGAATCTAACAGTCTGTTGTTCCGTGCCCTATAGTCCCTAACGATTATTCGGAATTGTACAAATTTACTTCTGGATTTCTACGTTCCAAAAAATCACTGCTCCCGACGCATTTCTTTCCATATACCTTCACATTGTATAATTATGTCCTACACCATTTGTGGTACAAGGACATACTAAGTCCATACGGATGTAAGTAGCCCCCAGAAAGACCCGATATAGATTAGACAACCGGGCAAGCGTCGGCACGCAGCCCGTATCCGATCCGTTACGTTTAAAATTCCAAATAATTCAATTTTCTCATACATAGAAATGAGTTTATTCTGGCCTACGCAGTCATATGAAAACTAAAATTGGCCCATTAATGAAAAAGGTTGCGCTTCCCTTACGTAAACTTACCTTTCACTAAACCGATCGATTAAAGTCTGTCTATCCGTCTTTCCTTAGGTTGAAATTTTTGCGATATTTTGGAATACCGGCATGTTTTGGCCCAAGGAGGGACGCTGTAGAAAATGTCACGTTGTTTTGAAAAGTCATTGTATGAACAACTCTGGCATTAGATGGAGTAGTATAGGGTATATAGGACGCTGGTGACTTGTGCCGTACTATAGTGTTCTTACTTGTTTATATTATATTATATATATATATATATATATATATATGTGTATACATACGCGTACATATAATAAATGCAGTTTTATAAATATATTTGAGATGACATCCAGAATACGCAATAAAGCAAACATATCTGTATTTGTTAATACGTCCACCTGTATAAACATTTCACGTAAGGAAAATATTTATTGTTATTTAATGTCCGTGATGTGTTCAAATTTTTATTACATTTCTAAGTTCACGGCTATAACCTAGAAAGCATATGCACATACATATATATATCACAATGTATTATGGAAATTGTCATACAAATCAGCAAAAAAAGGAAAACAAAAAAAAACAAAGAAAACAAAAAAAAACAAAGAAAACAAAAATTGTGATCGGTTTAAGTCGAAATTTTTCATACCAAGAATGACTTTTTGTTTTCCAATAATCGCTAATGGCTACATATACATAGTGGCATTACGAAAACTGTTACGCGACCGTAATACGATCTCAATGATGGACGACCATCATGGGCTCTATATGTATAGACTGGAAAAAAATGCATAAAGTTTCAGTTTTTTATCTAAATTCATACCGTGTGTTGCAAAGCGTTACACTTACAAGTAAATGTCTGCTAATCCTTTTAAGAGACGGCCTTACATTGTCTGCAAGTATTTGTTAAACTATGACCTCTGTACACGAAATAAGTATCTTCATGCTATAGATTATCCAAAAGAAAAGCTCGAGAAACGTTACTAGCGACCTTCCATCGGTGACGGGAATAATGGAAAAATGACTAGCATACTTTATCCAAAGAACAATACATTGTAAGCGAATCATTGACATTGAAAATAAAGCCGAATATCCTTAGTGTAGATACTTGTGGTGATCAGGTGGAGGGGTAGAGTGTATTAAGAGTTACTCAGAACATTAGAAAACGTCACGAGGCATTGCAAACAACCAACATGTAATGAAATTAAATAGATTATGAAGTGGAAAACAGGCGCAATATGCGAAAACGTATTAAAAGCTGATTTCTCAGTACGAGGACACTCGGCTTCATAAGCAGATAAACCCATTTTAGGGACCTGAAGCAGCATTGCGTGCAACGCCCAAGTAGCAATGGATGTCTATGTAGACATCGCTTCAAAAGGACCAGTTGCACTACAAGCACGGCAAGGTATGGGCGGAGGGACGGTATTTTAGTAATGAGTTTTTTTGCATTCTCTCGAAATAAAAGCAATAAAAATTTGTGGAAGAATGAGTGGAGAGATCAATGCCCACGGTGATATATCTATACTTCACGACGTCTATGACGACTCCATTCACAATATTGAGCCACTAACGCTGAACCCATGTTTCAGTCGATAGCTTTACTTCAACCCAAGCAGCATTTCGGAAGAATCTCCCCAAAGGACTAATTGTACTACCCGGGTGGGATATATACATTCTCAGGAAAATAGGAAAAACGTATAGATAGACATGGACTGATGGACAGTATTTTAGTAATGAATTTTCGAGCATTCTTTTGAAATAAAAGCAATAAAAATCGATGGGTGATTGAGTAAAGTCTATACCTCACGACGTCTCTAACGACTTTTTCCGTATGTCAGTTTAAACAGTCAAAGTCCAAGCTTTAAAGTGGTATCAAAAATCAACAAAAGGAATAGGAACGAACAACGACTCTACAATAATTACTTTGATCAAGAAGATAAACATTTTCTTTAGAGCGTAGCGTATTGAAGAGTTGCATAGATCGGATCCACGCCATATAGGGATATAAAAACGACGAGAGAATGTATCAAAAAAAAATCCATTAACTCCGCCACTCGAGGTTAGAGTTAGTTTGCCTTTATTTTCAACTTTGAAAAGTTTATTTATACTCAGCTCGACTCTCATAAAAGTAAAATACTTGTTGTTGGTTAGGGGAATGTTCGTTATTGCATTTCGTGTTTATAAAACATTCTCCTTCATTGTTACTAATTATAACAAACTTCCTGTGTAATGTTAAATATTTTTCAATGCTTTCTGCATTTCATTTTCGAGAAAGCAATCAAAATGTGAAAAACAGAAAAAGTTGTATTTTTTTTTTTGTTATGTTTTCATTTTACATAAGCATGATTTATTACTTCGATTTTTGTTTTGTTCGCCTGTGCTTGTGCCTGGGCTTGTGCGCTTGTGTTTTCAGCTCATATAAATCGAAATAGACTCAGTCAGGGTAAACATTTATCATGACTTGAAGGTAATCCGCAGTGAAGCAAAAGGTTTATTACTTTTAATTTAGACATGCATCGCACTTTTTAAGATAATACGAAAGAAGATAATTTTGATGAATATTAATGGTTTGAATTGAGTGACATTATTGCCATATCCTCAGATAATAAATGAAATTTACATTTAAATGGAAATTTAAATTTTAGACGAAATGCACAATAATTGAATTAGTAAACAGTAGTGTCACGTAAATGCCTTTTAATAATCCAAGTCAAGTGCCGTAGCTAGCCCAGGATTTAAAACAAACGTTTGCACAACGGTTTGTAAGCCTTTCCTTTTCGAGAACGTCGCTCACACTGAAGTGTGTCCTTCTGTGTTAGATGCGCGCTTATCACTCCCTAACTTAGCTGCACTCTTGCCTATATCTCGCGATTCCGACAGTTTCTTGAAAAGTTTGAAGCTGAATTTTCGTTTCCTTTTTACACCCTACACTACCTGTTCTACAAGGGTATATTAAGCTTGTTCGGATGTATGTTATGTCCAGAGGAAGTTGAAAAAGTTCCATCTTTTATTACATCCATCAGAATTCAGAATTACTTTGTGCATTGATATAAACTTATTTCTTTGTCTGTCCATCTGTCTTGTTTTCTTGTGTTCAATCTACAACTCGCAATTTGTGAGATATATTGATGAAATTTGGTACACCGACGTGTTTTCGCCCAAGAACGAAAGCTTTGGAAAACGGTTCGGATTGGACCACTTTTCCGACCACTTCTCATATTACGTCTAATTTTGAAAAGCAGATATATGGATAACTGTAGGTTGGTGTAAGGCATTTACCAGTGACTCCTGGCCTACTATAGTGTTCTCACTTGTTTTATATCTAACAAATTTCCTCTTCAACTGGTGTAGGGCTTTCGTAAGCCGCAAAATGCCGAGTTTCCGACCCAAATTTCAGTGCGGTTTGCCCACACTTCTTCGCGATTATTGCGAGTGCTCGACTGGCAAAGATATAAAATTTATCACTAGGCTTCGACCATTTCTTATGTCTTTCTCATTTGAGCATCACCGTGCTACGCGAATAGGAGACATCTCCTAAGTGAGAAAGAAAAATCGACGTGTGCCATAAGCAACATGCATTAGCTAACGTATGTAAGTTTAAATTTATTATACCATAAAAAATTCAAATATGAAAGCACTCTTTACGTATATAACTCATAATTTTTCCTACATTTCTCTCAACCATATAAAGCTTGTCTTTCTATTCGTCTTCCATTAATCGTTTTGTTAAAGATTTGCAGCAATCAGTGAAAATGCAAACACGTAAAAATTAAGTCAACGATCTAAACGTAAAAAGAAAATTCTCTTTAAGCAAACCTGCCTGCTTTTTATTGCTTTAGATGCCCGTCCTTGCCCGCCACTTTACCCACTATCCGTAGTCTTTGCATATCATTACTAATGCCTTCAATTAGCGGACGCATGGATGGATGGATATATAAGAAAAGTTCTTCAGCGATTTAATTATATGCCGCGATAAAGTAAAAAATGAGAAAAGTTTCACTTCGTTAATGAAATTTTTTGAAATTCCTTGGAATCGTAAATTAAGGAAATGTGAGGCGCTATGTGAAAGGAAAGAAATTAATTCAATGCTTAATATATATACTTGATTATAACGCGACACGTATGAATAATAACATTAAAAATTTGCTTTTTAAAATATTCATTATTGCTTGTAGCGAAGCATATTCGCAGCGGTGCCATAAAAAAAATGTCCTCTTAAAAAAAGTTCGAAATTATAATAAAAACCTTGCCGAACGTGCTTGTGTGCGAATAGAAAACAATTTTCAAATAAAGCTAACCATGTGTGGCGCGGCGCGTTATGAAAATGTAATCGTGCAACATGATAGTTTAGTTTATCACATGTTTTATCGATAATTTCTTGTATACATATTTGTATATATATATATATTTGTATATATATATATATATATATATATATATATATATATGTAACTTGCTTGCACACGCACATCAGTGCAGACAATGAGAAAACTAAATTATATAC